>CABHPH010162446.1:20544-59902 GCA_902168325.1 Peromyscus nudipes | reverse complement strand
TTCATTTTAACAGAGACATATGATGGAGCATTGTCAGTTTTGATTTGTGCAGGTATACCCATGATGGCCATAACTTCTAACAAATGAGTGATTACAGAATCAGCTTTTTCAGAACTCAAAGCAGTTGCCCATTGAAATCCTGAATAAGTATCGATTGTATGGTGTACATATTTCAATTTTCCAAATTCTGCAAAGTGAAACACGTCCATCTGCCAGATTTCATTCCTCTGAGTACCCTTTGGGTTACATCCTGCTGGTAATGGCGTCTGATTGTAGAAGGAACAAGTAGGACATTTCTTTACTATTTCTTTGGCTTGTTGCCAGGTTATGGAAAAATCCTTTTTTAAACCTTTACTATTGACATGATGTTTTTTATGAAATTCTGAGGCCTCCAGCACATTTCCTATCAATAATTTATCAATCTCATCATTACCTTGTGCTAGAGGTCCTGGCAGACCAGTATGAGATCGAATGTGAGTTATATATAAAGGATGACTCCTTTTCCTGATGGTATCTTGTAATTGAATAAATAGTGAAGTTAATTCTGAAGCGTCAGGGATAAATTCTGCAGTCTCAATATGTAATACCACTCTTTCAGCATACTGAGAGTCAGTCACTATGTTGAGAGGTTCTGAAAAATCCATTAATACCAACAGAATAGCATACAATTCCGATTTTTTGAACTGAATTATAAGGACTTTGAACCACTTTACTTAAATTTTCTGATTTGTAACCTGCCTTTCCTTGTTTGTTGGCATCTGTATAAAATGTACGAACTCCAGATATGGGTTTTTCGCGTACAATTCGAGGCAGGATCCAATCAGCTCTCTTTATAAGATCAATTCTATCACTTTTGGGATATTTGCTGTTAATTTCTCCCAAAAAATTACTGCAAGCTCTTTGCCAAGGTTCACTTTCTGTCCATAATTTTTCAATGTCCTTCTTAGTTAAAGGTATGACAATTTCTGCTGGGTCTATTCCTGCTAATTGACGAAGTCTCAATTTTCCTTTCCAAATCAAGTCAGAGATCTTTTCCACATAAGTTTTTAATTTTTTATTTGGTTTATTAGGTAAAAATATCTATTCCAATATAATATCTTCCCTCTGCATTAATATTCCTGTAGGAGAATGCTTAGAAGGTAAAATAACCAAAATGCAATCCAGCTTTGGATCAATACGATCACGTGTCCTTCATGTACTTTCTTTTCTACCAAGGCCAATTCTTTCTCAGCTTCAGGTGATAATTCTCTTGGACTATTTAAGTCCTTGTCACCTTCTAAAGTTTTGAACAAATTATTCAGTTCATCATTTTTTACTCCAACAATAGTTCGTAGATGAGAAATGTCTCCAAATAATCTTTGAAAGTCATTAAGAGTCTGTAGTCTATCTCTCCTAATTTGTACCTTTTGGGGTCTAATTTTTTGTAGCTCTATTTTATATCTTAAATAATTAATAGAATCTCCTCTTTGTATCTTTTCAGGAGCAATTTGTAATCCCCAGCAAGGCAAAATTTTCTTTACTTCTTCAAACATTCTTTCTAAAGTATCTGCATTTGAGTCAGCTAGTAAAATATCATCCATATAATGATAAATTATAGATTTCGGAAACTTTTTACGTATCACTCCTAATGGCTGTTGTACAAAATATTGACACAGAGTTGGGCTATTCAACATTCCCTGTGGTAGGACCCTCCATTGAAATCTTTTAACCGGTTGAGAATTGTTATAAGTAGGCACTGTGAAAGCAAATCTTTCTCTGTCTTTTTCTTGTAAGGGTATTGAAAAGAAACAGTCTTTTAAATCAATAACTATGAGAGGCCATCCTTTTGGTAACAGAGTAGGCAAAGGAATTCCAGATTGTAGAGAGCCCATTGGCTGAATTACTTTGTTAATTGCTCTAAGGTCTGTTACCATTCTCCATTTACCAGATTTCTTTTTAATAACAAATACAGGAGAATTCCAAGGGCTGGTTGATTCTTCAATATGCTGAGCCTTTAACTGCTCTTCTACCAGTTCTTCTAAAGCCTGGAGTTTCTCTGTTGTTAAAGGCCATTGCTGAACCCATACAGGCTTGTCTGTTAACCATTTTAAAGGTAGAGCTGTTGGTGTCTTTGGAAGATCATCAGTTGTTGTGTCCTGTTCTTGTATAATATGGATTGCTGGTGACCACTCAGAATGATGCCTTCTAATATTTATCTCAGAAACATGTGCTAGATTATTATGTGTTTCTGAGACTGGAGGGATGTTAATCTGAGTATTCCATTGTTGCAACAGGTCTCGACCCCACAGGTTCATAGCTATGTTGGCCACATATGGCTTTAATTTACCTCTCTGTCCTTCTGGGCCTATACATTCGAGCCATCTTGCACTCTGTTTTACTTGAGATAATGTCCCAATTCCTAACAGTTGAACGTTTACCTCCTGAAGAGGCCAAGTTGGATGCCAAAATTCTGGTGCAATTATGGTAACGTCCGCACCTGTGTCTACCAGACCAGACAACAAAACACCATTAATTTTTATTGTTAATTTTGGTCTTTGTTCATTAATAGAAGTTTGCCAAAAATTTTTCTTTATGTTTTTTCCTGAATTTTCTATTCTCTCTGTTCCATCATCCTGACCAGCTTGATTTATTTCGATAGGCATTTGGTTATTTAATCGCTCTGAACAGGGATTTCCTCTACGACTGCAGGAAAGGTTTGAACTGGATTTGCTGTGGGGACCTCCAAGAGGCCCCTCTGGGAGTTTCCCGAAGACTGAGGCAGAGGATTACCTTGTCTGTCCCTTGTTGATCTACATTCATTGGTCCAGTGTTTTCCCTTACCACATCTTCTGCATACTCCAGAAGGAAGGGGCATTCTGTTACCATTGTTCCTTGAAGAAACATTGTTCCTAGGAATGACCTGTTTACAGTCCCTTTTCAAATGTCCTTGCTTTCCACATCCAAAACATCTAACATTCCTCAAACCTTTGAAATTGCTTCTCCTACCCACATATCATCATGCTCATGAGCCTCCACATTAACTGTGTCTCTAATCCAATCTTCCAAGGGTGCAGATCTTGCCTTTAATGGTCTGATTATTCTTTTTGCATGCTGCATTCGCGTTCTCAAAGGCCAAAGATTCAATTATTATCTGACTAGCTTCTGAAAAAGTGACCATTCTCTTTACTGCTGAAGCCAGTCTTTGTGAAAAATCTGTGAAAGATTCTTTTGGGCCTTGTGTAACTTTTGTAAATGACTCAGCTTTTTTTCCTGGTTCCTCAACTCTGTCCCATTCATTCAAGGCTGCTGTTCGACACAGAATTAAGGTTTGGATATCATATAGACATTGTGTTTGTAATGAAGCATATTGGCCTTCTCCAATAAGCTGATCCTGGCAGACTTGTATTCCTTTATCCCTCTATTGTTTTTCTATGTTTTTAGCTTCATCCTTAAAATAAATGTGCCACTGAATTTTCTGACTTGGCTCTAGAACAGCCTGTGTCAGGTCCCGCCAGTCCTGTGGTGTAATCCTATTATATGTCGACCAAGAGTTTAACATTTACTTTACGTATGGGGAATGCATGCCATAAGATACTATTGCCTCCTTAAACCTTCGTAAATCCATCATGTCAATTGGAGCCCAAATATTTTGTGTAGTCATTTGATCAGGCGACTGCTGTATGGTTACCGGATAAATTAAGGGTGACTGTGTGAAAACAGGCTTTCTCTCTGGAACCTTATGATCCACAACTTCACTCTTAATTTCTTCTGTCTGAGTTTTTTCAGGTTTAACAAGTTTTTCTAAAACTGTCATCCTGGCACTTAAATTGACTATCTTTTTAAATAGTAAAATGAGTATAAACATAGTAACAAACTGCATAATCCGATCAATATTAATCATCCCATACAGTTGTTCCGTTGTCAGACTGCCTAAAATTGCAAACAAAGCCCAATTTTCTCCCAATGCACACAGAAAACCCATTTTTTTTTTAATGTGGAAAAAATTTTCTCTTTTAAATAGTTTCTTTTAAAATATCTGATATGTTAATTGACTTACCAAATGGGCGCAGAACAGTAGAAATCCGAGGGAATTTCAAAACAGCCACCTAGTGTCCAAAGTGAGTCGAGAAAGAAAGAGAGAGAGAGAGAGAGAGAGCGAGAGAGAGAGCAAGAGCAAGAGCAAGAAAGCGAGCTACCAAAAGCTTAAATCCAGCCACGTGTTGCGGCTTGAGCGGAGTCAAGCCTGGGCTAAGCTTCCTTAAACTCCGACCACGTGCGTTGGATTTACAGGCAGGTACCCTGTTCGGCAGAGCAGACCCGAGTTGTTTGTAGCACCGGCTTTAAGTTAACTGCTTGGGGCTACGGTCAGTCCGGCCTGAACCCGGGCTAGGGAGCCGGCCGCCTGGCCTAGGGAGCCGGCTGCCCGGGCGGGAAACCGGACCCGCCGCAACCCGCCGCAAGTCAAGCGGTTTCTTATGGATTCTTGTCACGTTGGGCGCCAAATGTAGATGTAACCAACTGCCTTATTAAATAAGAAACACAGAGCCAATGTAAGAATGAAAGCCCAAGAGGTCAGAGCTAAGAATCTTACCACTTTCCGCCAGCTAGCCTCTCCCGCCAAGAGACCTCTCCAAAAAGGAACTACTCCCTGTGTGTTCGTCTTTAAATAAGAGTTCCGTTCTGCCTTCTCATTGGTTGTAAACCCAACTATGTGACTGCCTCGTCACTGCCTCTCTGTACAGACCTCCTAAGTCTTCTATGGTTGGTATTGAGATTAAGGGCGTGTGTCTCCAATGCTGGCTGTATCCTTGAACACACAGAGATCTACCTAGTTCTGCTTACCAAGTGCTGGGATTAAAGGCGTGGACCACTACCGCCCTGGCTTTCGCTATGGCTTGCTAATAGCTCTGACCCCTAGGCAACTTTATTTATTAACATACAAATAAAATCACATTTCAGTACAAATAGAATACCACTATATTCCATAGACCTTATTTTACCAGTTAATGATAATCTTTCTTCCTTATAAAATATATAAGTAGCGGCAACATCACTCTGGAGAGTTATTGTTTTATTCATTAATTATTCATATTTATTATCAGTAAAATAAAATCTAGTTGTACATTTATTATTAATGGACTGATATTCTTGTAGTAAGTTAGCAGATTCCAATCAAAGGATCCTCTTATTTAAGTCTTTATACTACCTTGTAAAGCCTGGTTTTCAGATTCCAAAGAAAGAATCTTTTTATTTAAGTCTTCATTGCTACCTTGTAAAGCCTGTATCAGTCTCAGTAATGACTCATCTTTGTTACTATTAGTAAACCTGTTCTTCAATGCTATGTGAATTGCTATGCTAAATGCTAAAATGGTGTATATGATACACATCCTAGGAAGATCATGTATGTACTGTAAAACTTGATTCATCATACAAGCAACGAAGTTTTAAAATTCTTGTGAAGTAATATTTTCCACCATGTTTTGAAAATTTTCAAAATTTGTAAAGAAAAATTTATTGATTTGTTTATTTATTAATCAGTTTAAGGTGTAAAGTACTTTTACTTTTAATGAAATCCTTGTTTGCTGGTGTTTCAGTTCTTGGGATTGTTTTTTGGGTGTAGTTGCACTGGTCGGCCAGCATGTGTAGCGCTAAATCAGGTCCTGCAGAAGACCTTAACCTGTTTGTCTTTAAGGGCTTCAAGCTTAACAATTTGGTTAGTTGCATGCATGTGCATGCTGCAGCATCGTCCCAGGTAGGCAGCCAGCCATGTGCAGGCATGGGCCTGAGATGTACAAGTAGGTGCAGGCACATGCGGGCCTGAGACACAGCAAGTGGGTGCAGGGTACATGGGCCTGAGACTCCACGAGTGGCTGGGGTGGTCATGGGGTGGCACAGGCTGGTAGGCCAGGGGCAGCATACCTTTCATGCTTTCACTCACTAGGTGTACTTAGGGACTATATGGGACTGGGCAGGGCTGTAGCTCAAATAGGGAACTGGTGCCGGTGAGATAGGAAGGAGGGAGGGAAGGGGCAGTATCCATGCAGCCTACCTTTAACTCCTCTAGCTATATTTAAAATATATTTAAACAGCTGTCTATTATCCTGCTTTATATTTACATTTTACTCCTGAAAATAAATCACCACACCCACTTAATTATCCAAGCATGCTCACTTCAACCTGCAGCGTTCCTTCATTTTATCCCCTGTATTCAAGTTCCACATTTGAGTGCCATATGTCATGGGATCAGTGTTGGGGTTCAGCCCCAACCTGTCAAAGTGTCCCTTGAAGAGGGGAGTGAAGAGTTGGGAAATGCTAGATAGGAAATATAGAAGTAAATGAAGAAAAAAAGATAGAGACACAGGATAGCTTTGGAAGGGCCCTGGGTCAATACCCAGCAGACTCTAGTTTACTTCTAATGGGCTTTTTATACACTAGCAAGGGGAGGGGCAAAAGACCTCCCCCTTTCAAGATCAAAGCACAATTTACAACCAAGTATAGACCCTTCAAAACACCCGATAACCATGTCCTTGGCCAAATCATCCTATTATGCAGCCCTGCTGGGTAAAGCAAGCTCAGACTTTCTGACATTGAGTAAGGCCTTAGTAGGAAGCCTCACAATTAATAAACTGAGGTGAAAGTAAGTACATGGAGTTAAAGATCTGTTAGTGTGAGGTAGTTTGGGTCAGCACCTTTCTTGTCTGCCGACAGGGTAAAACCAGGGCATGCTTGTTCCCTGAGTGGCTATGAATCAACAGTTTCAGACATAAAGTAACTTGATGTCCTTGGTGTGTCCGAGACTATCTTAAATGAGATACCTTTGCCTGGACTTAACACTGACCAAGTGCCTGCCAATAAAGACAGTTATAGGAAGGTAGATCTCTACGTTTATATTGGAGAAAGGAACAAAGGACCTTACTGTGGGAAACAGGTCTTGACTGTGTGACTGTTTTCACACATAGCTAGGGGATGTTATCCAGATACCCCCAATGCATAGAAGAAATTGTGCCCAATAAATAATCAGAACACTGCTAAACTGTGTGAAATAATTCCCAAATTTGTAACACATGGGAAAAGCTACAGCAAGAAACAGCCAATTCATTCAAAAGGTAATAACATATCTCACATCTTGGCTTAATCCTCCAACAGAATCCTTTATTCTGATGGGTTGACCTTATCAAATGATAGCTGAATTCCTACTGCATAATTCTTCAGCCTGTAGCAAAAATCCATACCAATCTAAAATCTTGAGACTTATTGTGTAGAAAGAAAGGCTCAAACCAGTTCCTACGGCATGCCCATAATATACTTCCTTATGAACCACCCTGGAGTTTGCCTGAAGGGCCTAGCAGCAGGCACTGTCAGAGGTGCTGATCATGCCTAACGAATGAGGGCGACCACTCAATGTTACCAGATCACTGTCAGAGGTGCTAATCGTGACTAGCCAATGAGGGGTGGCTACACAATGTCACCAGATTGGGACACAGCCTGGGTGCTGGGAGGAGGGTGTATAAGGCTTTCCCTATTACTGAATAAATGAGTGCTGTTTGCCTTTGACCTGACGCCTGGGGTCTGTGTCATTGACTCCATGCCTTCTCACTCTCTCCCCTGAGGAAGCTGTTAGGACCCAGCAGCACCTGGCACCTGAACGTGGGGCTTCTGGCATGGGTTTTGAGCTTGCCGGGGTCAGGGTCCTATTTTCTGTTGCAGCTGTAATTTTTGGGTTTTGATTTTTGTCTGTTTTTGCCATCACTGTTTACAGTATGAAAAGTTACTTTTGCTTTCCCGGCCCTGGTTCTGATTGTTTCCTCTCTTCACTGGTGGTGCTGGACAGTGCCCCCAAGACGGTGTGTTTTGGTAAGAGAGCCCCTCAATTGTGTGCTTTTGGTCCCTTCAGCAGTTAAGCATTGGGACCCCCTTTCTTTTCTGTTGTCTGTTTGTCTGCCAGTTCCGTAGGGAAAGCACACTCCTGTTGACTGTCTTCTCTCTGACTTGCTTGCCTGCTGTCTCCATCTACAAGATGGGGTAACCTCTTCATCACCTCCTCCCCTTCCCGTCTGATCTCTCTCCAGCATCTAATGATGAGAAGGCAGACGGTTCAGGCCCCTAAAAAGCTGCTGAGGAGAGCATGGCCACACTTAAGACTGCATTGCCGCTTCCCTTACAGCCCACTCCCACCATGGAAGGCTACACCTCTGCCTCGGTATCCTTGGAGTGAAGTGCCTCAGTGTTCACCTGCCCATGAAGGCAGAAATTCCCTTTGTGCTGCAGTATGCTCCCCAACTGTTACAGCCCGCCCATTCAGATCCTGAGGAGGCTAGATGCATGAATTATAAGGTAGGGGGAAATAATCTTCCTCCTCCTTGTCCTCCTCTCCTTTTCCTCCTCCTACTTCTCCTTTTTTCTCCTCCTCTTCCTCTTTCTCCTCCTCCTCCTTCGCCTCCTGAGTCAGAACAGAGAATCCAGCATTTTGCTTAGGGTTTTACTCAGCCTCTGACTCATTGACTTGGTAACTAAACAGTGGAACCTTGTTTAAGGGCACAACATTTTGGTCACTGAGAGGACCAGAGGAGCGTGGAGAGCCAGTGGTCAATGTAAGGGAACTGGTCAGGGGACCAGGGGGCCCTGTTACCATCTCCCAGACCCTTTTGGCAGTTGGAGAGTCGAAGGACCCTGCATCTGGCCATCTCACATTGGAAGCAGACCTTCCTAGTTCACAGAGTGCGGAGCTTTCTAGATGATGGCTTAACTTTACTCAACACCGACAGACTCCAGGAAATAGTGCAGCAGGCAGCTCAAGGGCAGCCTGGCTGTGTTCAGTCCAGTTCTCATTTCTGCGTCAAAACTTAGAAGCACAGTAGAAAACACAAGTCCACCAGACACCGACAGTGTAAGAAAACAGCACTCACACAACCAGAAGAAACCAGACGGACATAGGCATATGCTGGCCACCTTCACTCATATGCCAAAATCTGGGGACTGAGCGCCCCTGTTTCTCACATGCCCAGACTCCCAGAACAATTCACCAATCGGTCTTGTCTTATGTACGTGTCAGCCAGCAATTTACTTTTGTTTCAATTTGCAAATTTGTGGTGGCCACAGTCTGGGGCTCCCCCATGGGGGCTTCCAAGTCCACAAAAGTCCTTGCCCCCATCCAGAGTTGCCCCACCCCAGGGCCTGTGAATTGTGGTACACGCCTTTGTCTAGGGCCTATCCCAGACTTAGTGACTTTTTACCTTGTGGTCTCAGGTGGCCCCAGGCCTCCAAGTTCACCTCCAACTTGCCCCCACTTACGCTATTTCCTGAACCCCTGGCCTTGAGTCTGGAGTCCCCCAGGTTCTCACTGGGGCCTCCAAGAGTAATCATGGAGTTCAAAACTGCCAGGGAAAGACCACAGACTCAATACAGATTATAATTACCCAAATTTATTAATTCTGCCAGCAGGGCACTGATCTCTAAGCCAAATCAGAAACATTATGCTCCCAAGCAGATGAGGGAAAGGTTTTTAAAGACAAACACATTACCCCCACTTCTGCAGAATGTAGTTATGTGAGGAACTGCCCCACTCCACCCAGCTACACAAGGAACTGCCCCTCTCCCCCAGCTGTGTGAGGAACTGCCCCTCTCCCCCAGCTGTATGAGGAACTGCCCCTCTCCCCCAGCTGTGTGAGGAACTACCCCTCTCCCCCAGCTATGTGAGGAGCTGCCCCCACTCCCCCACCCACATCAATAAGCATGTTTCCAGAAGCCAGAGCAAGTAGTTAATCATTTCACCACAGTTAACACAATTTTGAGGAGAGAGGCAAGAAGCTCAGGAGTTTACGTCAGAGGCCAGTGGCTACTAAAGTGGGTGCCAGGTACAGAATGGAATTTCCTTAGCTATCACATATGCAGTAGCATTGATTATTTTCCACTCAGTTTTACACATTGCAAAACTTCTGCCATAACTCTGCGCCCTTCTTTAGTGCCTCTTTAACAGGTACATGGCAGACCCAGAACCTTACACGTGAGGCTACCCTGCTCTTGTTTAGATATTTGATGTGGGCTTTTTATAATTCTAAGTGATCCTGCAATGACCGTTTTGGTATTTAGATCCTCCTCCAATTTAGGATTGCTTTTTTAAGGGAAATTTTGGCAAAAGGGAATTGCTGGCGTCTGAAGGTATGTAACTGTTATAAGGTTGTTGATATGTCCAGGCTGCTTTTGAGAATATGGGTTGTTCTGACCCATGGCTGGTGGTATGTAGGGACATGTCTTTCACACCTGGTGTTTGGCATTCTGTGACTTAATGTGGAATCTAATTGTAGTAATTGGATTGTAAAGGACGATAAACATGTTCATGGAAGCTCATTGAACATGGTTTTCTCTTCACTGCTTTTCAGTCATTTCTCTAATATCGTCCTTTTCTCAACTTCTCTCTTTGTAGGCTTATTTTGTCCCCACGTGTTTCCTCAGCTTGTTTAAGACTTTCTTTGAATATTGTTTTTTTCCAGCAAGGCTTCAATTCATTATATAAGTCAGTCATTTTATTTTCTTTCCCAAGCCTACAGACCCGCTATAAGCATTAGAGTGCTTTATTGTAGAGGTTTTGTTTATTTAATTACATACTAGCCATTCTTGAGTTGACCTGGTTGATGTGTGTGAAAAAGTCCCTCTTCCTTAAGGAGCCCTCACTGAATCAGGAATTAGCAAATGACAGATAATGTCATATTGCATAGTGCAGGACCCAGCTCAGGTCAGTGGGGTTTTTGTTTATTTGTTTTTTCCTTAATTTGTCTTACATCGGCATTCTTTGTAATTTTTATATATTTGAGTGTTTAGTCATTGTGCTGTAAATGTATATGTGATTTTTTTGCTTTAAGAAGATATGATGACTATGATTGTTCATCCACATTAAAATCTAATTGAAAAGCCTTTTGGTTTGCTGCAATGAGTTTATAAATGAGACAATAAAAAATTAGCATTTAAAAAATTTATTACATTATGTGTGTGCATAAGTGCATCTGCACATATATGTATAGTGTCTCTCTGTGTTGTTTATGTGTGTGAAGGCACACGTGTGAAGGTCAGAAGAACATGTTCATGTCTCAGTTCTCTCCTTCCTCCATGTGGGTCCTCGGTTTTGAACTTGAGTTGTCAGAGTTGGCAGCCAACATTTTTAACCAGTGAACAATCTTGTCTGGTTGAATATTAACATTGTGACATTTAGTCTTAGCACTAGGAGTATGACCTTAGCCTTTATATAGTCCAACTTTTGTATCAGTCAGTAGTTGTATATTTTTTATCTTATATGATCACTCATTTTTCTTAGTTATTTCTCTGTATTTTTGTAGGTATGTATTTTTTTAAAAAGATTTTTACATACACGTGTTTTTGTGTGAACTGAATGTGTGTGTGTGTGTGTGTGTGTGTGTTCCTGTACTTGAGTGCAGTACCTGTAGAGGCCAGAAGAGGGCATCAGACCCCCTAGAACTAGAGTTATGGCTGTTGTGAGCGGCCTCATTGAGGTTCTGGAACTCAAACTCTGGTCCTTTGGAAGAGCAGCAAATGATCTTCACTGCTGAACCATCCTTCCAGCCCTAGCATGTGGGTCTTATGGAGTAAACTCTTCCTTATATTCCTCACTTTTAAAATCCCAAACATCTCAGAAACAGGGTACTTTGGCATTGCCAGGGAATACAGATATTCGTGGGAACCTCCCTCAGTAGGCCACTGCATGATTCAAGCCAGCCAAACCCATTTTACAAAATCAGAGAGCTAGTGATTTTTGAATAGATGTAAATATCTAGTACATCCTTTTCCTAGGAAGAGGTACAGAAATGCCTGCTCACCCAGGTCAGAGCAGTGACAAGCCAAAGCAGTGATTTTCATCCAAGTCTGGCTTGGCGACCAGTGAGTTTTATTGGAGTGAGTCACAGCAGTGTGGTTGTGGTGTTAGTGGGGGACTGTAAATGACTTGGGTAGCTTCACCTCAGCATGGGTAGTGTCTCAGGAAAGCTGTGTTCCTGGAGGCTCCTGCACAGAATGCTGGCAGCTACCTCAAGTTTACCATTTGTTTACCCTCTGGGAGGGGCCTTGGTGAGTCTTCTCAGTTTCTTGTGGGCCTCATGAGCCTCTCCAGTCTTCCCCATTCCTCATCCAGACTACACATTTTAGTTTGGAGGAAATACAACACTAGAAGGTGGACAGCCAAGGAAATAAAGCAACCAGTGAACACATGGGCGAATGAATATAGTTCCCCTCACCCACACACACCCACAAAAGTAACACAAATGGCCAATAACTATTTTAAAGAGTAGTGTTGGCCTTTCTGATGGTCTCCAGCATGGCTAGAGGGGAAATTCGATGCAGGTGGGTTTCTGGGCCCTCCCATGTCTAAATGCCAGGTTCCAAGACGGCACCTGTGGATAAAGCTTCCGCAGAGCAGCTTTCATGTCCTTGTTCCTCAGGCTGTAGATAAGCGGATTCAGAGTGGGCGTGAGGATAGAGTAGAATACCGCCGCCATACGCCCTTGCAGAGGGGAGTAGTGGGCTGTGGGCTGCATGTAGGCGGAACTTCCGGTGCCATAAAACAGGAGCACTGTGGCCAGATGGGAGGAACACGTGGAGAAAGCCTTCCAGCGGCCCGCTGAAGAACGAATGTGAACCACTGTGTATACAATGAGAACATAAGACAGGCAAGTGAGGACAAAGCAGGTCATGATAATGCAGCCACTGACTGCAAAGCCCGCAGCCTCGTGGTCCTTGGTGTCACCACAGGCTACATGCATGAGTGGAGGAATATCACAGAAGAAGTGGTCAACCATGTTGGGGCCACAGAAGGGCAAGGAAAAGGTGTTGACTGTGTGGAAGGTAGAAAAGAGGAGCCCACTGACCCAGGCCACCACTACCAGGAACACACAGGTCTGAGAATTCATGGTTGCCCCATATATCAGGGGCCTGTAGATGGCTAGACAGCGGTCAAAAGCCATGGAGGTGATTAGAAAACATTCTAGAGAGCCAAAGCAGACAAAAGCAAAGAGTTGGAATGCACAGGCCGGGAGGGAAATCTCTTTGGTGTCTGCCATGGTAGCCACCAGGGCCCTGGGCAGAGTGGTGGATGTAGAACAGAGATCCACCAGGGAGAGGTGTTTGACGAAGAAGTACATGGGTGTGTGCAGGCGGGTGTTGAGAGTCACAGCTATCACGATAGAGACGTTCCCCAGAACTGCAGCCAGGTATATGAGGAGGAAGGCGGCTGTGCTCAGCAGCTGTAATGCAGGGACGGTGGAGAAGCCCTGGAGAATGAACACAGACACGACAGAGAGATTGGCCATGGCGTGTCTCTGGAAGATCGGAACAAGGAGGGTGCATGAAGAAAACAGGCGACCATAGCAAGGACCTATGAGGAAAGGAAGAAAAAGAGGTGAGATGCTTATGGTTATAGCTTTGGTCAGAGACACTTCTTACTGCAGTAGATAGTGCTTAATGCAGAGAGAGATTTATTACCCTTGAAAGCACTAACAATAAATGGCTGTGAGTGCCCAGCCATAGATGGAATATCTTTATCAGCTCTTCTCCCAGGCCCAGGGAATATCATGGGAAAGGGGACAGAAAGAATGTAAGAGCCCAGATGGTGGAGAACAGGTGCTCTGAAATCCTGTCATCTGGCCATGACATGGCCATCCTGCTGCAAACCTACCGCAGCTGTGGTTACCTACACAAGCCAGGTGTAATTTCAGGATGGGTGGGAGGAGCTCATGGGGTCCCACCTCTATCTGAGGGATTAATGGTAGTTAATGGTGGCGAGTCACTTTTCTTTGAGGTATGGTGACTGGTAAGTTTGCCACGCCCCTGTGTGTAGCTGGAGAGCTTCTCTCCAGGTCCCACCAAGCCCCGCAGTCCCACAACCCACGTATAAAATAATCACTCAGACACTTATATTACTTATAAACTGTATGGCCGTGGCAGGCTTCTTGTTATCTACTTCTTCTATCTTAAATTAACCCATTTCTATTAATCTATAAGTTGCCACGTGGCTTGTGGCTTACCGGTACCTTACATCTTGCTTGTCATGGTGGTAGCTGGCAGGTCTCTCCGACACAGCCTTCCACTTCCCAGCATTCTCTTCTCTCCTTGTCCCGCCTATACTTCCTGCCTGGCCACTCGCCAATCAGTGTTTTATTTATATAGAGCGATATCCACAGCACCTGTGGATGGCCCCAGAGCTGTGTACATATGGGCAACACTAACAGGACTCAGTGAGTTAAAATAAATTAACAGTTACAAAAGAAGGACATGAAGTTATGAGGAAGATGTGAGGGGGGTTTCTGGGAGGGAGTGAAAGGGGAAATGAGGGACTGGTATGATCAAGACACATTGTATACATGGGTGAAATTTTAAAAGAATATGTAAAAATCTTTTTGTTTCTGTTTTCTATTTTTTGAGACAGGGTTTCTCTGTGGAATCCTGGCTGTCCTGGAACTCGCTCTGTAGTCCTGGCTGGCCTCAGATACAGAGATCCGCCTGTCTCTGCTTCCCGAGTGCTGGGATTAAAGGCGTGTGCCACCACTGCCTGGCCTAAAAACCATTTTTTAAAAGGATGAGTTGCCTCCGAGGAGAATGACCATATTTCTTCATTAAAACCCAAATGTGTTTCTTATCTTCCATTGAAATCCCAAAGATACCTACAGAGGCACCACACATGTAAGACACTCCAGCTGGGTAGAATGCATTAGGGAATGGTGGAGACTGGGAAAATGAGGATTCTGCCCAAATGAGGCTTGCCAGTTCCAGATCTCTATGTAAAATCTCTTGACTTTCAGATAGTGTCGATTAAAATGCATGACTCAGCTGTAAAGTGCTTGTTAGATACGCATGAGGACCTGAGTTTGGTTCCCAGCACCCACATGAAAAAGCTGGCCCTGTGGCATGCATCTGAAATCCCAGTGCTGGTGGGGTAGAAATACGAAGCTTGTGGACCAGTCCATATAGCTAAATTACCAGTCGTAGGTTCAGGGAGAGATCCTGCCTCAAAAAATAAGGGGGAGAGCAATTGAAGGAAGATGTTTGATGTCTGCCTATGGCCTCCATTAGTTTAATGCTTTTTTCATTTTACCACGTACCCATCTGTCTATCTTTACTGTTTTCCTTTGAGACAGGATCTCATATAACTCAGGTTGGCTTTAAATTTACTGTGTAGATGAGGATGACGTTAAACACCTGATCCTTCTACCTGCACATCCCTAGTGATAGGATCACAGGTGTGCACGGCCACACCTAGTTTAGGTGGTGCTGGTACTGAGCTCAGGGATTCATGCATGCCAGGCGAGGGCTCTACCAACTGAGCCGCATCCCCAGTCTTCCAGGCATATTTCTAGACAACCCCATGGCTTCTTAAGTAGAACATCCAGTCTACGCCCCACCCCATCCCCTAAAAAAGCAAAACAAACAAAAAAACAGAGATCATTTCTTACTCATCTCTTTACTTCCCAGCATCCCCTGCAGGAAGCAGCACACAGCCGCACCTAGGTGTGTAGTCATCTCTACTGCTCACCCTCATAGTGTGCAGAGACTGGTAGGCTACCTGCGCTCCCCTCCACGGGCTTCATCCACTCCAGTCACCGGGTAGGGTGACTGCCAAACACCACAACTTCATCGCAACACCTCTCTCTTCTGGGACAATTCTCAGCTTGCTCCTGTGGTCTGGCAGGGAGACCCAGAGGGCTCCCTCCAAGACTCCCTGGGACCCTGCCAGCTGCTTGTTGGGACCCTCCAGTTGCCCTGTTCTACCGGGAAGTAAAACCGCTAAGCAAACACCACCATCTGCTCCTCTTCCTCCCTCCCTTTACCACAAGCTGCTGCCCTCTTTAGGACACAGGCATCTGCAGGAGAGGATTTCCAGGCAGAAATAGAGGACGACTGTGCTTATTTCACTGGGATCATCAGACACCGACTTCATGTATTACTGCTCAGAGAGAGGGGAATGCACATTGATGTTCCAGGAAAACAAAAAACAAAAAAACAACCTTGCTGGCAAGCCTGATGGCCTGAGTTCAATCCCTGGGAACCACATGGTGGATGGAGACAGCTGATTTCCACAAACTCACTTCCATATGTGTGTGTGGTACTCATGTATCTTCCCCAAACACAGTTAAATAAATAAAATGCAATAAAAATTTTTTTTGGACGAAATAAAGCATCCACCCTCCATCCTTATTATCTTTTGGAAAAGCTGTGAGATTTGCATGTGAATGTGTCTCCTGGTGCACGGTATGCAGAAGGGTGATCCCTCACTGGGCTGTTAGCACTCATGGCCAGGGCATTCCCCCTACTCCCACTGCTCTTTGGAGCTCCTGGGACCTCCAGGGCATGGGGATCTTATCTGTGGGGAATCTTGACTTTTCTCCTTCGGCTAACAAAAGTTGTATGTTTTTTAATCTTTTCTTTTTCTTTCTTTCTTTTTTTAATTGGGTTGCTGGATATCCTTTCTTTCAATGACAGGATCCTGCAATGAAAAAGTAAAGTCTGAGAATATTATCCAGACAGTCCAGATTGTTCGGGGTTCCCAGCCCCAGCATTCACTAGTTGCTTGACTGCTCTGTCCTCTCGTTTTTTAATCTGCAGTGCAATGAATTTCAACCTTTCATTACGTTTATTTATTCGTGTGTAAGGGGAGCACACACCGGCGACAGTGCACCCATGAAGGTCATGTTGGGTGTCTCTTCTAGTGGCTTTCCACCTCCCCTTTTCAAACAGGATGGACCAGCTGTCCCGCAGGCCCCAGGATCCTCCTGTCTTGGCTTCCCCCGTGTTGGAATCACAGGTGCATGCTGTCCCTTAACGCCTGCATTCTACATGGGTGCTGGGGATCTGAACCAGGTCCTCAGATTTCCATGGCCAGCACTTTACCAATTGCATTGTCTCTCCCAGAATGAGTCTCAGAAATCCAAGGAAGTCATTGTCGCTGTTCCCCTCTCACAGATGAGAAGTTGAGGCCCAGACCTCTCACACTGGAGGCCTTATGCTACCCAAGTCAAGCAATAACTAATATTTCAACATCCCTGGGATGCCGACTGTGCTCTGAATGCTTTCTGCAACGCCCATTTACCTCCCCACCCACCCTGGGAGGCAGTCATCTCTCTGTCCCCCATCTCTCAGGCAGAAAACAGGCACAGAGATGTGAAGGAAATTGCCCAAGTTCTCATAGCTGCAGCACTTGAGGTCCTCAGAAGAAGCCATATGGGTATTCAAGAGCCTACAGACCTTTAGGCCATAACTGACGGGAGAAGTCTTGCAGGCTCTTTAGAGCCACAGTTATCATAGACTATCTCCAGGCCATTTATTCATTTATCTCCAGGCCTCTGCATCCAGTATTTTCCTGACTAGACCGAACTGCAAGCCCAGGCATTGCAGGACTCAGGAGACAGAAGTGAGGATCAAGAATTGATGGCCAGCCTCAGTTACAGAGTTGGTTTGAGACCAGCCAAGGAGATCCTGCCTCAAATAAACAACCACACAAAACCTCATGGGTTTTATGATGAACCAAGCAGACTCCTAGCTTCTGAACCCTATAGAAGAGATTCACACACACACACACACACACACACACACACATATTCTATATATACCTATCTGATAAAGCCATATTTGGCTCACTCTACTTCTGTGACTATAAAGCTACTTATGTAAATTCCGTAGAGGGACCATGTCCATCAGGATAAAGGATAACTTTAAAATCTGTGCTCCTGTGTGATGGTGATTTGGCTCAGAATAAACAACTTCCTTGTTCTCTATAAAGCAGGTTTATTTTATGTTGATACTGTTGTGGGCATGCTAAGCTAAGCCTTGACTGACCACCCCCACAACCCAAGATGAGCACACCTCTGTTGTCTCAGGCATCCCAGGCACAAAATGGCAGCTGCTTAGAAATGTGTAGCAGGGCAACCTACCTGGCTGCTGACCACTGTCCCCATACAGTAGGTGAAGCTGAAGCCTATTTGGTGCTGGGCTGGGCTAGTGGGAGACCAGATCCTTGAGGGGCCGTTTGGGTACAGATTCAAGATAGGAACTCTTTACTCAAGGATGAAGCCACACTTTTTAAGCTATAGCAAGGACAGCCTTGGGGATGGGCCAGGTCTCCTAAAGTCCTTGAGGTTGGCTCTGAGCCACAGCTCCACCTTTTTTCTCTCTCTGCTTTTCTTGGTAGTTTGCCCAGGCTCACCTCTGGGACCTTGTGTGCTGTGGTGGTTCTAAGCTCTGAGGATGAGGCTCTTTGGCAGGCAGGAGATCAGTCCTGGCTCCAGCTGTGACCTTTCTAGGATTTTCTGATAATGCTCATTGGTAGTGGACATTATGCTATCTACTATTTTGCCTTTCTAGGTACTTTGCAATTAAAGTGGTCTCAGACACATATTAAATAGGACTCTTAGGTAGAAATACCTTTAAAAATAAACCTTCAGATAACTCCATGCTGTAGATAAAAAAATTAAGGTGTCCATTTTCACCTCAGTGGACTCTTCATCTGTTTTCAACCTTTTGGCCAAGGCTAATGGTTCTGCAACTGGCATTCTTACATCTTTCCCAAATATCTTGGGTTATAGGCCAGAGAGGCGGTTCACTGATTGAGAGCTCTTGCTGCACAGTCACAAGAAACAAAGTTCAAATCCCAGCACCCATAAAACAAACCAGAAATCCTGTGCACTCCTATAACCTCAAGTGTGAGTTGGGCAGAGACAGGAGGATCGCTGGGGCTTGTTGGCTTCTGGTCTGGCAGAGAAAACAAAAGACCCAGATTCACAGAGAGACCCTGCCTCAAAGAAATAAGTAGAGAATGATAGAGGAGGATGCTCAGCACTCTCTGCTCATCTCCATACACCCTGGCATGTGCACCCACTCACATGTAAACAAATATTTTAAAATAAACATCTTACGTTGTATATGTTTACTCATATACATCAATTAAGTCTTAAAAAGTTAACATCTTAGGTTATATCTTTTTAAGTATGTTCAACAAATTTCCTTATGTATTATTTAGTATACTTTTTGTTTGTCATCACCCTTGGGTTTGGTTGCTCTTGTAAGTGGCGTTTCATTTTCAAAGTATTTTCTTATTGATTACAGTGGATATCCATATATATTATTGATCTTTGTGCTTTATCTTATATCCATTTATTTTATTATTATTTTATTTTTCTATTTTCAACTATGTGTGTGGTCTATGCATATATATGTACATATATATATGCTTATATGCTTTTGTATGTTTGGCCACTGTATGTATATGTTTTTGTATGCGTATGTATGCATGTGGAGGCCTTAGGTTGATGTCTAGAATCATCATCAAGAGTTCTTCCAGCTTCGTCACTGAAGCAGGGTTTCTCAGTCAAACTCAAAGCTGACCCATATGGCTGATCACTAGCCAGCTTGCACTGGGGAATCCCCTGTGAGGCTGGAATTGTAGGTGGGCCACCACACTCATCCATATTTACCTAGTTCTGGAGACCTGAACTCTGGTTCTTATGTTTGCAAGGGCAAGGGCTGTAACCACTGACCCATCCCCCCAACCATACCTCTATATTTATAAAACAATACATTCCCTCTTTGTATATAGGCACAGATATTTCCAATAAATTGGAATCGCTGAATCAATGGGTATGCACACTTTATTCCTGGGAAATTATTCAACTCAATATGAATGCACTTTATCAATATATATGAGTTATGTGTCTAAGAATCAATTTTTGTCTTTATGACTAATTGGATAGTTTTTAAACTCATGGTTACCCAATGGCCAAAAAAAATCATCTTATTTTTATTTTAGTTTATGTTTCCATAGTGCAATGTTTTATATTGATTGTCAGCTGCACAGGATCTAGTATCATGATTGGAGGCAAATCTCTGGGCATATCTGTGAGGGGAGTCTCTAGAATGGGTTAATTTAGGCGGAAAAACCCAAATGTAGAAGCTCAGATCCCAGGCTAAATAAAAAGTAAAAACTCAGGCTGAGTATCAGCATTCATCTCTCTCTGTTTCCTGACTACAGATGAAATGGCCAGCTGCCCTTCCTCCTGTCTCCATGCTTTCCTTGCTGGGTTGTTCTGAAGGGTGTGTGATTGTATCTATTATTTTTAATATTTATGTATGTACATGCAAGTGCATGCACATATACTGTGGTGTGTGCACATATATGTATGTACAGACCGGAAGAGCACATCAGCTCTCTCCTCTATCACCCTCTGCTTATTCCTTTGAGGTGGGTCTGTTCCTGAATCTGGAGCTTGTGTTCTCTCACCTAGGCTGGAAGTCAGCAAGCCCCAGCCATCTTCCTGTCCCTGGAACTGGAGTTACACGTATGTGTGGGATGCCTGGCTTGTTACATGGGTGCTGGGATCCAACCTCTGATCCTCATGGTTGAACAGTGAATGCTCTTAACCCCTAAGCAATTCTTCCATTTGTTTTTAACAGATATTTATTAAAATGTAACTCTTGTTTTATAAAATTTATCAGACCATATAGTTAAGTGTATTTTGTATTTTCCATGTTTAATTAATCTTTGTTAATAATAAATGCATTTGCTCTCTTTACTTACTTAACATTGCCTAAATATCCTTTCTTGTTCATGGTTATTTTATTTTATTCATTTTATTTGTTTATGCATATATGTGAGTATGTGCATGTTCGTGCACCACACTGTACATGTGTGGAGGTCAGAGGATAACTTGTGGGGGTTGATTCTTTAATTCTACCATGTAGGTTCTGGGGATTGAACTCAGATCAAGATTGGCTACAGTCACTTTTACCACTGAGCCATCTCATTGGAGTGGGTTCAAAATCTTTTTCCAACTCTTTAATTTGGCTTTCTGCCTATGGTGATTTAAATGCCCCCCCCCCATAGGCTCATATATTTCATTTTTTTTTCCAGAGCTGAGGACCGAACCCAGGGCCTTGTGTTTGCTAGGCAAGCACTCTACCGCTGACCTAAATCCCCAACCGCAGGCTCATATATTTGAATGTGTGGTCCTTAAGGAGTGGCAGTACTAGACAGGGATTAGGAGGTGTCACCTTGGTGAGGTAGGTGTGGCCTTGATGGAGGAAGTGTGTCACTGGGTGTAGGCTTTGAGGTTTCAAATGCTCAAGTCAGGCCCAGCATCATCTCTCTCTTCCTGCTACCTATGGATCCAGATCTCGACTTCTCTAGCACCATGTCTGCCTGCATGCCCCCATGCTCACTCATCGCCATAATGATAATGGACTAAACCTTAGAAGCTGTAAGCAAGCTCCAATTAAATGCTTTCTTTCATAAGAGTTATCATGGTCATCGTGCCTCCTCACAGCAATAGAACAGTGACTAAGACACTGCCATTTTCTTATTGCATTCTAGTAGTCCTTTATAATACATAATGCATATGTTTGTTAGCAGTAAAGCCCACACCCATTAAGAGAAAACTCCTCCCAGTCAAAAAATTAATCTGAATCTCTTGACTGGGTGGAGACCTAACATTCCAGTTGGGCTGGATCAATCACCAAGCCAAGGGGCACCTCCAGGAAGGCAGGCTAACCATGAGTGGTGCTAAAGATATGAGCTGAATAATGAGTCCTCAAATGAGATGCTGTACTTTTCTTTCCCAGAATCCCAGCACTATCACAGCAGCTTACAAGGCTGCAACCATGTTGTTTCATAGGTCTGCCTGCTTTGAAAAACATTAGTTCTTTGTAGGGGGAGTTTTCCTGTCCTGACTGCCTTGTCCTAAATAAACACACAGAGGCTTCTATTAATTACAAATGGTTGGCCAATAGCTCAGGCTTATTACTAACTAGCTCTTACATTTAAATCAACCTATTTCTATTAATCTATGTATTGCCACATGGCTCATGGCTTTACCTGCCCTCTAGCATGTCTTGTTTCTTGGGCAGCTGGCTTACATCTCTGACTCTGCCCTTCTTCTTCCCAGCACTTTCAGTTTGGCTTTCCCACCTAGCCTTATTCTGCCTTGCAATAGGCCAGTCAGCTTTTTTATTAACCAATGAGAGTAATACACATTCACAGCATACTGAAGGATTATTCCACAGTACTTCTTTTCTTCTATCTCTTTTCTAAGCAAGCTTCCTTTAACACTTTGGATTCCCGCAACATCTTGGGCTTTCTTTGTCTCTAAAGTCTCTCCCCCAACTATGTGGCTGCTTGTCCACCATCTGTCTGGAAGGGCATGCTCTTCTTTGTTTATTTTTTGCTTTTCTTTTTTCCTTCATTCTCCTACAGGAAGCTGCTGAGAGTTATACCTTCCCTGCCCTGGGGTTTTCTTTTAAACGCTAATAAAATTGCCCTTGAACTTCTGTTTTAGTTCATTCTTAAGAACCCCAAGAGAGGACCTCAGTTTTGTGGGTTAGATATGAAGTCCAGCATGGTCACATGCCCTTTTAGGGGCTTTTCTGAGAAGGACATAGCCTGAATGGTAGTTTTAAAATCCTGCTTGAATTCTAATGTAGAGACCAAACCATAAGAAGATGTAGTATGGAATGAACTCGGAGAGTCTTGCCATTGATGTGGTAGAAATAACAGCAATAGCACAATGGCAATAGTGAACAATGTTTATCTGTGCTCCATATCTTTCTAATCTGTCATCTGTCTATCTATCTTTCTATCTATCATTTGCTATTTATCTTTCTATCTTCTAGCTATCTACTATCTTCTGTCAATTTATCTATCTTCTGTCTATCAAACTATCTATATTCTACACCTTGCCTGCCATGGGATTTTTATTTTAAACTCTAATATTTTCTTTATTTATCTACCATCTATCTATCATCTGTATATCTACTTTCTCTTCTATCATTCTGTGTATCATCTATACACTTCCTAGTATCTTCTATATAGCAATATATCTTTCTATATTCTATCTATTTATCTATAGTCTATCTACCTGTCTATATTTTATCTACCTATTGATTTATCTATCTTTTATTTCTAGCTTCTGTTTATCTTCTTTCTACCTATTTATCTTCTATGTATTTACCTATCTTTGATTTATCAGTTTGTATCTATTTATCTATCTTTATATATCAATCATCTGCCATTTGTATATCTATTTTCTGTATAGTATCTATCTGTCTGTCTATCTATCTATCTATCTATCTATCTATCTATCTATCTATCTACCTACCTACCTACCTATTTATCTTTTCTGTCTAGCATCTATCTATTTCCTATCACCTATCTTTTATCTGTCCATCTATCACCTATCTGCCCATATTTATCAATCTGTTCAACTATTTTTCCATCTTTTGATCTATCATCTACTTTTTAATATCTATCAATCTATCTTCCTACTTATCTGTCTATTCTTTATCATCTATCTATCTATCTATCTATCTATCTATCCATCTATCTATCTACCTGCCTATCTTCTATCTGTCTATCATCTATCCTCTATCAACCTATCTTGCTATTTATATCTAGCTTTATCTATCTATCATCTATGTATGCATACATGCATGTATATATGTATCTGCCTTTTATGTATCTATCTACTATCTACTTTTTATCTATTCTCTATTTACCTATCTTTTACCAATTTATATTCTACCTACCTATTTATCTATCTTCTTATGTATGTATATGTATATGTATGATCTATCATCTATCTATCTATCTATCTATCATCTGTCTGTCTATCTACATCTTGCTATGACTTATCTACCCATCTATCATTACACATCTCCTTCCCTCCTAACAAAAACTCATTGAGGTAAGTCCTACCATATTCCATTTTTACAGATGAAGCTGAGACACAGACAACATTTTTTTGTTCAAAGCCATACAGCTAGTATGTGGAAAAGCCATGGTTTGAACTCATTCATATGACTCTACCTTTAGCCATCATGGTTTAGTGCTAGGGATGAGCTTTGGGCTTTCATCCTGAATATGTTCATGGATAATGGTAACCTTTATGTACACACACACACACACACACACACACACACACACAAAAAAAAAACCCTGAAGGAAGAGAAGATTGGGAGACATACAGGCCTGTTTCCACCTCAGTGTGTTCACTTGAGATTTCTGTTAGATTTCCATTTGGAAATGCTGTGCAAGTTTGGGAGCCAGGCAGAGGTGATCAATGAAGAAGATAGATCAACATATGTGGGAACATAGACAGACAGACAGACAGATATTCAGAGAAGCTATGGGTAGAATATCAATGGTAACTAAAGTCACAGGACTGAGAGAAGTTGGTATTGTGTGTGTGTGTGCCCAAGAAATCATCATTGACACCTGGGATGACTATCACATTCATACAGAGAGGTGAGGTAACTCAAAGAACATAACACAAATAACCCAGGGCTGATAGCAGCCAACTTCTAACTGCTCTCTGAAGTCCCTAATGCCCAGGGAGATTCCTCTCACCTGCTCTCACAAGTTGGAAATTCCAAGAGCCCAAGTCAGTTTAGATCAACACAACAAACCACTCTCCTAAGGCTAAGACATGTCTCATTAAGCTGAAACTCCTGGTGGCTTCCCAAGGGTGAGAACTCTGCTAACCCTGGAGCACCCAGCAAGGTCTCCTCCCCACAGGGCTGGAGTAATTGGCCTTCTCTTTCATATGAGGTAGCCTCTAGAGATGAGGGCTCTCTGCTTGTTAGGAGCAGACAAGCCCTGGCTGGTCTGGGAATTGCAAAGAAACTTTTTGACTGGTTAAACTCATTAGCAAAGAAGCTGATGATGGCTGAGACCTCTCCCAGGGGCAGCAACTTTGTCCCTGTGCTGAGGAAATGCATCCTGGAGTTGCCAGAGAGGAAAAGACTTTTGGCACAGCATACTGCAGCCACTGCTTAGGCAAGCATGTCCTGGCTCCATGAGAGCCTAGCTTGCCTTCTGTCAAATGAGAGTGCAGACTAGCATGGCGCTTGTGCTGCACCTCTCTCTGAGTCCTCAGTGCCTGAACCAGTGCCTTGCTTGCAGCACGCTGGGGAAGATGGAGAGGTGGGAAGTGAGTGAGTGATAGGGCTGAGTGATTGAAAGGACTCACTTGGATGTTTTGTTGGCAACAGTAGTTCCCAGTTTGAGGTGACCATCCATCAGGAGACCCTTGGCAATGCCAGAGGACATTTTTGATTGCCACATTGGATGGGGGATACTGAAATCCAGTGTGTGGAAGCCAGGGATTCTGCTTGGCATCCTGCAGTGCACAGGGCAGCCCCCTCCCCACTGCAATGAATGATCAGATCCCCAAATGCCATAGTTAAGAACGATTTGCTTACTGATTCTTAACTGCCCTACTCTCCTTTTGTTTTTGTTTTGGTTTTTCCTGTGATGAAACACTCTGACCAAAAGCAACTTATGGAAGGAAAGGGTTTATTTTGTTTACATTTCCGGATTACAGTCCATCACTGATGGCAATGAGATCAGGAACTCAGGGTAGGAACTGAAAGATACAGGACTAGCTGCTGTTCCATGAGGCATTGCCTCTGACCAGGGAACTCACACATGGCCACGGAAATACAGCAGAAGCCATGGAGGAATGCTACTTGCTGGCTTGCTCATAGACTTATGCTTCATTAGCTTTCTGATAGCGCCTAGGACCAACTGTTCATTGGAATGGTGCCACCCACAGTGGGCTGGACCCCACTACACCACTTAATAACCAAGACAGTTTCTTCATGGACATGCCCACACACCACTCTGATCTGGATAGCATCTCAATTGAGACTCCTTTCTCAGGGGACTTGAGGCTGTGTCAAGCTGACAGTTAAAACTAGGACAATAACCCACTTCCTTGTTCTGGAGCTCACAATGCACAAGGGGGAATAAGGGACCTGGGAAAATGACTCAGTGGATGATGTGCCTGTTGTGCAAGCATAAGACTCTGAGTTTGAATCCTCAGCACCCAGGTAAAAGCCATGCATAGTGGTTTGTACCTGTAACTCCAGCCTGGGAGGCAGAGACAGGTGGATCCCCAGGGCGTATGGCTAGCCAGTTTAGTTGAAACAGAGCTCAGTTTGAGTGACAGACCCCATCTCAAATAATAATGTGAAGAGTGATGGAGGAAGACACAAATGTCAACCTCTGGGTAGACACACACACACACACACACACACACACACACACACACACGGGGGGGAGATAGAGAAGGGAGCATACACAAATACACGTGTACATATACGCATATACAACATGAGAGAGGGAAGAGAAAGACAGAGAAGATTGAGAAGACGAACAAAGGGTCTTGGAGATGGCTTGGTCAGTAAAGCGCTTGCCCTGCAAGCATGAAGAGCTGAGCTACCTCCCCATATCATATCGTAGAAAGGTGACCACAGCAGCGAGTACTTGAAATCTCAGTGTTTGGAAATCAGAGACAGGAGGATTCCTGGTGAGTGCTGGCTAGTCAGTCTAGATCTATCAGTGACCTCAGGGCTCAGTGAGAGGCCTTGTCTCAAAAATCTAAGATGGAAAGCAAGTGAGGAAGACAGCCAGGAGCTGAAGGGAGGGCCCAGTGGCTAAAAACCTTTGCTGCTTTTGAAGATGACCCAAGTTCAGCTCCCAGTACAAACATTGTGTGGCTCACATCCACCTGCAACTCCAGCTCTGGGAGATTGGACACCCTCTTCTGGCCTCTGCAGGTACTGCACACATGTATGTTACACACACACACACACACACACACACACTAAATATAAATCCTTTTAAAAAGAGACTAAATGTCGTCTTCTTGCTTCCATAAACACAAGTACACACACACACACACACACACACACACACAATGTACACATAAAGATAAATAAAAGGGAAACAAATCTTTCCAACAGCATGGACAAGCCTGGAGAACACTGTGTTAAGTGAAACAAGCAGGACACAAGAAGACAGTCTGACACAGTGTTGTTTCCGTGTGTGATACTTGTCTTTAAAGTTGAGATCACAGAAACAAGGACTAGATTGCTGGTGACGGGCTGGAGTGGCGTCTGCCAAAGAGGACAGAATTTTACTTACAAGATTTTAAATATTCCAGGGCTCTAATGAACAGCACAGGAGCTACAGTTCATGATATTGTAGTTGTGTTTGGTGATTGCTCAGAGGTTAGATCTGAAGCACACTTGCCACAACCTCATTCCAATAATGGAATGAAACCAGACAAACTGTGTTAGAGAAATGTCTTATAATGCACCTGAGCAGTTTTCCTCAAACTGGTCAAGGTCTCTCAAAATGAAAGAAGTTCTGGAAACTCTCCCAGCCAGGAGGAGCCTAAGGAGATGTGACACCTGACTGTGACAGGGTGTCCTGGCTGAGCTGCTGGAGCAGAAGGACATGAGGTGAGAACAAAGAAAAGTAGCATAATGTCGCTGTTTTTACTGATTATAACTAATGCGTTGTGCACGAGTGGGATATCATATGTGCAAGTATTTATGGGTGCAATCTATACTATCTTCACAGTCCTCTGTTATTTGAAATTCCCCTTAAAATAAGTTTCTAACTTGTTGGGCAGTGGTGGCGCACGCCTTTAATCCTAGCACTTGGGAGGCACAGGCAGGCAGATCTCTGTGAATTCGAGGCCAGCCTGGTCTACAGAGTGAGATCCAGGATAGGCACCAAAACTACACAGAGAAACCCTGTCTCAAAAAAAAAAAAACAAAAAATCAAAAATAATAAGTTTCAAACTCTAGGAAGGTACTGTGAATGAAGACAGGCGGTGAGGGGGGATTAGAGTGGGTGAGACTTAACTGGGGATGTGGAAGTGTCCTTCTGAAGAACCTTGCCCCAGCTCTTCAAGCTATAACCACTCAACGGAAACTTTAGCACTGTCTTTAAAAGGCCATTCTATCATTGTGTCAGGGCAGCTGCTTCAGGATGGTGGGGGCAGGGAGTGTGGTAAGACGAGTGCATCCCATGAACAAAAGAACTTAGCAAGTAAAAGTGTCTTCTGTGCAAATGTGAAAACCAGAGTACAGATCCCCAGAACTCACATAAAAGTCATGTGGATGTGGCAGCCCACCTATAATCCCAGCATGAAGGAAGCAGAGATCCCAGAGCAAGCTGGCTAGCCATACCAGGACAGCTGGTGATCTCTGGGTTCAGCAAGACCCTGCCTGGATGTATAAAGTGGAGAGTAATTGAGGCTGAAGAGAGGTTCAGTGGTTAACAGCCTGTTCAATTTGAGCAGAGGATTCAAGTTCAGTTCCCAGCACCTATGATGGTTTACAAATCACTGGCAACCATCTGTAATTATAGCTCTAGGGGAATCTGATGCCCTCTTCTGGCTTTTCTGGGAAACTACACACATGTGCTCATACCTGCTTACAGACACACATACACATAAATAAAAACAAAAATAAGTTTTATAAAAAGGCAGATCACAATCAAGAAATTTGCCTGTGCTGACTACATTTATGTCAACTTGACACAAGCTAGAGTTATCTGGGGAAAGGGAACGCAACTGAGAAAATGCCACTATCAGATTGGCCTGTGAGAAACTCTATGGTGCATTTTCTTGATCGATGATTAATGTGAGAGGGCCCTGCTCACTGTAGTCAGGACCACCCTTGGGGTGGTGGTCCTGGATGCTATAAGAAAGCACACGAGCAAGCCATAAGGAGAAAACCAACCATGGCCTCTGCATCAGTTCCTGCTTCCAGATTCCTGCCTTGAGTTACTGCCCTGATTGCCCTTGGTGATGGACTGTTGCTTAGAAGTGTAAGACTGAATAAATCCTTTCCTCCCCAAATTGCTTATGGTCATCACGTTTTATCACAGCAATAGAACCTCTAACTAAGCACTTGATATCAACATCAACCTCCAGATGCATGTGTAAATAAAATGGAAAAATAAACAATGAAAAAAGAATAATTAAGAGAGATGTCTCTGAAAAGGTGGCAGCACATATTAAGAAAAATGAGTTCTAGGTAGAGAGAGCAGCCCAGGTAAAAGAGAATGCATGAATTGTGGAGAAAGAATATTGGAGGCCAGAGTAGGAATAAGCAATGAGGATTCAGGGAAAATAAAAATAAAAGGTCCTTCAAAGAGAGGGGAGAGATCAATCATAGAGAACAAAGGCTTTTTCTTTGAGATGGCCGTGTGATTTCTGTCTTTGAAGAAACATAGCTGGTGGGCCGTGCAAGAAATGAGCAGGGAATTGGCCATGGCTGTTTGTCACTAACCAGAATGTGGTGTAGCCAATGGTACCCACCTATGGCAATGAGTAAGCCATGAATCAATGACTCCATGGTCAACCCATCCCATAGAAAATGGGGAGTTATGGTCTGGAGAGGTAGCTCAGTGGTTAAAGTGCTTGCCCCACAAGCATGAAGATTGAGGTTCCGATGCTCAGAACCCAAGTAAATGCTGGGTGGGCATACTGGCCCACCTGTAGTTCTAGTCTTGGGAAACAGAGGAGTTACTGGGGATGCCTTTCTGTATGCTGTGAATGTGTTGCTCTGATTGATTGATAAAGTGCTGATTGGCCAGTAGCCAGGCAGGAAGTATAGTATGGACAGGATAAGCAGAGAGGAGAATTCTGGGAAGTGGAAGGCTGAGTCAGGAGATGCTGCCAGCTGCTGCCACAATGAGAAGTAAGATGTAAAGATACTGGTAAGCCACAAGCCACATGGCAAGGCATAGATTTATAGAAATGGGTTAATTTAAGATGTAAGATCTAGCTAGCAAGAAGTGTGCCACGGCCATACAGTTTATAAGTAATATTTGTCTCTGTGTGTTTACTTGGGTCTGAGTGGCTGCAGGAGCTGGGTGGATACAAGAAAACTCCAGCTACAAGGAGTCCCTAGAGCAAGCTATCAGTGAGCTCTGGGTTTGATTGAGAGACCCTGTGTGCTGGATGTTATTTTTGTCAACTTGTCAAGAGTTGGGAAGAGAGAAGAGAAAATGCCTCCATCAGATTGGCCCGCAGGCAAGTCGGTAGGGAATTTTCTTGACTAATTATTGATGTGGGAGGGCCCAGCCCACAGTAAGTGGTGCCACCCCTGAGCAAGTGTTCCTGGGTGCGATGAGAAAGTAGGATGAGCAAAGTATGAAGAGAAATCCAGTAAGTAGCACTCCATGTCTTCTGCTTCTGTTCCTACCTTCAGGATCCTGCTTTGAGTCCCTGCCCTAATTTCCCTCTGAAATAGAGTGTGATTGAGACATATAAGATGAAATAAACCCTTTCTTCCCCAGATTTCCTTTGGTCATGTTGCTTATCACAGTATTAAAAATCTAACTAGGATACCCTTCCTCAATGAGTAAGTTGGAAGAGGGAATTAGGATGATTCCCAACATCAACCTTGGGCATCCACAGGTTCATACACATGGACACTTGCACCTCCAAACACATGGGACCACACATGCAAACACACACACACACACACACACACACACACACACACACACGGATAAATAAAAATAAATATATAAAAAGAATGAGAACAGAGAGTTATACTCAATTCCTCCAAGTAGCCCAATCTCCAAGATTCCCTCCATAATTATATTGAAGAACAACAAAGACCTCTCACTTGAAACTGGGGACACTTCATGGGAAAGATGGAGTCTCCACCTGCATTGAGATTACCATCTGATGAGAGATGACAGGCTGGAAGCAAGTAAACATACTCATATAGAAAGTGTTCAGGTTATTTCCCCCCTGTGATAAGATACCATGGCCAACGCAACATAAAAAAAAAACCACACATTTAACTGGGCTTGTGATTTCAGAGGGTGAGAGTCCATGATAGTGGGGCAAAGGCATGGCAGGTATAACAGCCTAGAGCTCTCGTCTCTAAAAGCACAAACAGGAGGCAGAGAAAACACCAGGCAAGCCTCAAAACTCACTCTCAGTGGCACACCTCCCTAAACAAGGTCACACTTAATCTTACCCAAACAGTTCCTCCAACGGGGACCAAGTATTCAAACATATGGGCTTGGGGCCTGTTTTCATTTAAGCCACCACACAAGGTTATAAGTGCATGAATACAAACAATATCAATCACTAACCCACTGATTGAGCATTTAGATGCCTTGCTACCAAGGAGTTCACTTGATTCTCATAAGAACCTTCTGGAGAAGAATACAGAACTCCCAGTGATCAGAGTTAGAAATTGAAGTACAGTGTTCTGCTTTGAGTATGAACCATTCTCCACAGGCTCATGAGTAAATTCCTAAGTCCCCAGAGGGTGGCACTGCTTTGGAAACTTCTGGAAACTCCTTTAGAAGGTGGTGCTTTCCTTGAGGAAGTAGGTCACTGGAGATAAATTCTTCATAGTATTTTATCCCTAGACCTTCCCATTTCCTGCTCTCTGCAAATAGGGATGCACTGACTTCTTCTTTTCCTGTTTGCATCCTTTTATTTTCTTCTCTTTTACTCTGTAGGACTTCAAGAAATATATTGACTAGGAGTGGAGAGTGGGCATCCTTACTTTGTTCCTGATCCTAGTGGAAATGCTTTGAGTTTTTCTCTAATTGGTATGTGCCAGCGATATATTTGCATGTAGCCTTTGTTATATTGAGATATAATCCCTCCATCCCTAGCCTCTCCATGGCTTTTTATATAAAGAGATGTTGGACTTTTCCAAAGGCCTCTTTTCTGCATATAATGAGGTAATCATGTGATTTCTGTCTTTGGGTCCACTTACATGATGGATAACATTTACTGATTTACCTATGTTGAATCATCCCTGAGTCTCTAGAATGAAGCCAACTTGGTTGTGATGAATGATCTTTTTTATACGAGCTTGGATTCAGTTGCCAATCCTCCATGTTCCTATAATCACTGTGCCCTTTGCCATGTTACACAGTTAATGACTGGTTTCCCCTTCCCAGGAACACTATCAATAAAGTAACTCCATCTCTCTTCTCATAGATTCTATTTCAATAGGCATCTTTTGTTTTCCTTCCACACACATGTGTGAAGGGCAAATTGTCATTTGTACACAACCTGAATCACCAGGGAAGAGAGTCTCAGTGAAGGATTGTCAACATTGGGTTGGCCTGTGGGTATGTCTGTGGGGATTTCATGCTAATTGATGTAGGAAAACACAGCCCACCATGGGTAGCACCATTCCATAGGCAGAAGGTCCTGAACTGTGTAAGAGTGGAGAAATCAAGCTGAGCATAAACAAGTGAACATGCGTGCATTTATTCTATCTTCTCATCTGTGCGGTGATTAGCTATTTCAAGTTCCTGGTGTCTTGACTTCCCAATAATAATGGACTATAAACCAGAATTGAGAGTTGAAATAAACCCTTTCTCTTCTCAGTTGCTTCTTGTTAGAATATTTTGTCACAGTAACAGAAATAAAGGCAGCCCTGGCCCCCGTTTTGGGTAACTGTTGCCTTGCTTGCTGACCTTGACCTTGATGTCCTCCCTATGCTAATTCCTTGCCAGGTCCCACCCTCCTGAATGCTTAAGGGAAGTTCCTAGTCTGTGTATCCTGCATGATGGGCGTTAACAGCTTAGATGCAAGATTGTAAAACATCGGTAGCGAACTTCTGCCCTCCGGGGTTCTCCCATTGTGCTGTAAGCCTGTATTTAAGACCTCCTCCCCCCTTCAATAAACGGCATTCGGCATTAAAAAAATAAAAATAAAAATAAAAAAAGAAAAGAAATAAAAGCAGAACACCATCTCACCTTTCCAAGCAGAACCCTACTACAAACTGCCAGAAAGACAAATTCTTCATTTCTCAGAGTACAACCGTGATTTCTGGGGAACAGTCTTCAGGTCTCCAAACTCAACCAGAATCATTCATGTTCCTATCTCTGAGCTCTTCATCATGTTACAAAGTTAATGACTGGCTTCCCCTCCTCATAAACACTATGCTCCACACAAAGCAGCTCCAGTTCTCTTCTGCTCATAAATTCTATATCAATGGGAATTTTTTTCTTTCTCAGTATGTGCAATACTTATTCATTCATTTATTTTGTAGTTGGGGAACTGAACCATCGTGCCCAAATGGAAGTCAGAAGACAACTTTCAAGAGTCAGTTCTCTCCTTCCACTATATGGGTCCTGTAGATCTAATTCAGGTTGTCAAATTGATGGCAAGTGCCTTTACCCACTGAGCCATCCCACCAGCAATATGTGTATTTCCTATGATGAGCATTTACCAGGTCCCCCTTGAGAAGCTTTTCTCCACTCTGATGTCATATTTTTCTCTTCCACCCTTGGTCTGTGTGATCTGAGTAGAAGGCTCAGTTTTCAAGCATGAGAATTCTAGGGATGAAGACTGTGACCTCACTGTGACCTCAGTCAATCAAGAGATTAGTTCAACAATGTAGTGTCTCTGTGACCTCAGGCTCAGCCAATCAGAGTCAAAGATGTTAGTTCAGGAGGTCATCTTTACCAATCAGCAACAAGAATGTTGATTTAAAGGGTCAGTATGTAACTGTAGCCTTTGATATTCAGGATCGGAGGAACTGGTTCAGGGATAGAGGGTACTTTACCCACCAGGCCATTCCTGAGCCCCCTGATTTTATTGCTTTTGGAAATGTACAGAAGTGAGATTTTTAGACTACATGGTAATTCTATTTTTTTTCTTATGAATTTTTTTCATATTTTATTCTTTTGATGATTTCACACAAATATATTTTAAACATTTCCCCAACTCCTTCTAGATCCACTCCTTTGCCTACCCATACAGCTTTGTGTCCTTGTTTTTTAACCTATTGAGTCCTATTTGTACTCTTGAGTGAGTTGCCTTCCTATGAAGAACCAATTGAATAAAAATTAATTCATATAAATATATATCCAGATGAAAACTTGGACATAAATATTTATAGGATCATCATTCTAAAATGATTCTATACAGTGTAGCAATTTCCCCTAAAGCTCATTAATATCAAGGAAGTGGTACCTAGTGTGTTGGCATATGCCTTTAATCTTAGCAGGAAGAAGAGGCAGGTGAATTTCTGTGAGTTCTAGACCAGCCATGGCTAGATAGTGAACCCTGTCTCAAAAAGCAAGGAAACAAACAAACAAACAAACAAACAAAAACCCAGGAAGTTCTAAAGAGGGCTTTGTAAGATTCAGAGCATTCTAAAGGCAAGCACAAAGACTAAACAATCCAGGAGGCTCAGGAAGTCTCTGAACCTGAACTTATGTACAAGGATCCTCCCTCTCTCCCCATGGTCATATAAACAGTATGGACTGCTGAGAAGAGAGACCAGCCAAACTTCTAGGAAGAGACACTTTCTGACCTGTGAAGCTGCCTATAAATTTAGTAAGCTCCAGGTTACCAGCTTTAATGAGCTGGCACCCATGCTGTAGTGGGCCTTGTGATTCAACTGTCTTTGAGTCATTTCTGCTCCTGTAAGTAACCCCTTAAGTAATTCTAGTAAAACTCACTGGTTTACCTAGTTGAACTTTGATGATATCCTTGCTTTGTTCTGTCATTGGTTAGCTATCTGGGGTGATTAGATGTTGTTCACATCTCCCCTGAATTACATTACACAACATACTCAAATGTCTATGAAATGGTGACTGAATGAGAAGAATATCATATTCACACAATAGAAAAATAATTCTTAAATTTCTTCCAAATCGTATTATGGTGGCTTGAATAAGAGTGGTCCCCTTAGGCTCATGTATTTGACTGTTTGGTTCCCAGTTGGCAGAACTGTTTAGGAAGGATTAGAAGGCATTGCCTTATTGGAGAAAGTGTGTCACTGTGGGTGGACTTAGAGGTTTCAAAAGCCCATGCCAGGCCCAGTCTCTCTCTCTCTCTCTCTCTCTCTCCTCTCTCTCCCATGCTTGTGGATCAGATGTGAGCTCTCAGCTACTGCTACAGCACCATGCCTGCCTGCTCACTGCCAAGTTTCCCTCCCTGATGTTCATGCATTAATCTTTTAAGTCGCCTTGGTCATGGTGTCACTTCACAGCAATAGAACAGTAACCAAGACAGTACTGCAGCAATGACACCATCACTCCTGCTCCTCTACCTCTGGTCTAGTGCTTTTACTTTGTTTAAGAAGAGAGATTCCACCCCCCAAAAAGAGAGACCCAGCCCCTCCACAACCAGCACCAACCCAAATGGAGAAAACCTTGAAGCAATCCCATTAAAATAAGGAATGAGACAGAGCTGTCCCCTCTCCCCACTCTCTTTCAACAGAGTCCTTGAAGCACTAGCCAAAGCAATAAGACAAGAGAAGGAAATTAAAGAGATAACAATAGGATAATAAGTCAACTACTTGCAGGTGACATGTTATACATAACAGATTGCAAAAATTCCAGCAGGAAAATTCTAGAAATGATCAGCCATTTCAGCAAAGTGGCAGGACACAGAACTTATTTCAAAAATTAGAGTTCAAATCTGATTCATTTAGCTTTGATTCTTGATATGGCCACTTAAAATAAGGAAGCTTGGAATTTTCTACTTTGCCCCAGTCATCCTGTCTGCCCATGGTTTAAAAAAAAAAAGAGAGAAGAGATGGGCCCCAACCAGAGCCCCAACATCACTGATGCATCTACTCCAGAGACCATGTGTTTCATACAAAGGCACCTGGTGCGTTTGAATCTCTGTGCTTATTATATCTTCACAACTATAGCAAGATCTCTCGGAGGAGTGCCCATCATGGTGTCTGATAGGACTGTGAAGGGTGTTCCTTCAAGTTAGCATGTCAGTTATTTCTGGGGCTTATTTCCATCACTTTCTCTCCTCAAATACCATTTTGAGTTCATTTTTTATAGCAGGTACAAGGCTGTGTTTAATGTTTTAGCATGTGGATAGATATTTATTTTGATTGCTATGTATTCCTTTTTTTTCATTTATTTATTTATGTGAGTGCAGGTCCCATAGTGCACATGTGGAGGCCAGAGGACAATTTATAGAATAGGTTGTCTCTGTCATGTGGGTCCCAGAGATCATCAGGCTTCACAATAAATATCTTTACCTGCTGAGCTATCACTCCAGCCCTTGACTCAACTTTTATAGTCGGTATGAGGCCTTTTTTTTCACACATGGGCAATTAATTTTTAATGATGGGGTAAATCTGCATTTCTGAGACCCTCAAACATGTATTAAACCAGTTATCTCACATAAGCTTAGCTCAATTAGACAAGACTTACAATCTTTCAAATATTTTACTATTTTTATGCATATGGATGATTTGCCAGCATGTATATCTGTATACCACCTGTGTGCCTGGTGCTCTAGGAGGCTAGAAGAGGGTATCAGATCCCCAGAGACTGGAGTTACAAGCAGTCATGATATGTCATGTGGGTGCTGGGAACTGAACTTGGGTCATTTGGAAGAGGAGCCAATGCTTTTAACCAGTAAGCCATTTCTCCAACACCAAGATTTGTAATCTTTTTTTTCTATTTATTTATTTATTTACTTATTTGCTTATTTTACATACCAACCACAGTTTCCCCTCCCACCTCTCCTCCCATTCCCTCCCCCACCTCCTTTCCCTCCCGTCCATTCCTCAGAAAGGGTAAGGCCTCCCATGGGAGTCAACAAAGCATGGCATATCAAGTTGAGGCAAGACCAAGCTCCTCTCCCCTACATCAAAGCTGAGTGAGGCATCCCACCATAGGGAGTAGGTTCCAAAAAGGAAGCTCATGTGCCAGGGGAGAGATCCTGGTCCCACTGCTAGGGGCTCCACAAACAGACCAAGCTACACAAATGTCACCCACATGCCAAGGGCCTAGGTCAGTCCTATGGAGGCTCCCTAGCTGTTGGTCTAGAGTCTGTGAGTTCCCACAAGCTTGGGTCAGCTGTTTCTGTGGGTTTCCCCATCATGATCTTGACCCCCCTTGCTTATATAATCCCTCCTCCCTCTCTTCAACTGGACTCCCAGACCTCAACTCAGTGCTTGGCTGTGGATCTCTGCATCTGCTTCCATCAGTTACTGGATGAAGGTTCTATGATGACAATTAAGGTAGTCACCAATCTAATTACAGGAGAAGGGCAGTTCACGCACCCTCTCCACTATTGCTAGGAATCTTAGCTAGGGTCATCCTCGTGGATTCCTGGGAGTTTCCCTGACACCAGGTTTCTCCCTAACCCCATACTGGCCCCCTCTATCAAGATGTCTCTTTCATTGCTCCCCCTTTCATCCTTCCCCCAACTCTTAAGAAAATGAGACCATTTTCAATGAGCAAAATGTTCTCATTATTTTGAATTGTCACCCTGATTCTAGAAGCTCAAAGAGCATTATAACACGAGAAAATGCAAGGTCTGCCACTTAACTCCACAAGGTTCAGGACAAACCCCTGTCATGTGACACTTTCCACGGTGTCACAGCACACATATCTACTCACCCCAGACAGAAAGCCCACAACAGACCTATTGGTGAAATTATTAAGGCCACTCCATGTAGTTAAAAGGGAGGTTTATTTTGTGGGGTAACTTACAAGAGAAGGGATAGGTAACAGGGTCTAGGAAAGGTGTAACGCAGTCCGGCGGTGTTCTCTGGAGAACTCTGCTCAGGTCTACCTCCAGCGTCCAGGGTCCAGGAACCAAGAGAGCCAGCGCATCCGGATCTCAGGTCTTCAGGGTCCTCTCTCAGCCCCGCCTTGTAGGCGTGACCGTTACCGAAGCCTCAATGGGGGTTAGAACTTCCAGATCAAAGCTGGAATGGCTACCCACTACACAGACCACAATAATAATTCTATCAAAATACAGCTTGGTGAACCCATGATTTTGGGGTGAGGGGTTATTTTCAGGAATATGGGTGACTTGAAACCAGCACATGACTGAAAGGTCCACCCAAGCAGACAGGATGACTCCACAAAACCTGCATCACTGGAACTGCACAGCCTGCAGCCATGTTGACAGGTCTGAGAATTTCTCCTCTGCAGCTCGGCCAGAGTCTTATCCCCCAGCAGTAGACTGTTGCTTCTGTAACCTTGAGTGGTCCTCTTGAATCTTGTAAGTTTTCACCTTCCCAGACACACAAGTTTGTTTACTTCCTGAGTCTCTAAGCCTCTCTGCTCCTTCCTGAAAGAAATGTTTCAATTGAGAGGAAATTGCCATACAATAACTCTCCAATTCTGTCAACCTTCGTTTCTGCATCTATGGAGGGGATTTTATCCATTCAATCATTGCACATTTATAACAGGAGTGGGTCAGACATCCTCATCACTATTCCAGGCACTAGAGGCAGAGCAAAGGACAAAGCATTAAAAATGTTTGCTCCAGAAAAGTATCTCTTTGGGGGAGAGTCAAGCGACAAAGTCACAATGAAATAAATCCAAAAGACGATTTTGAACATAATGGTCTTTTTTGCATATGTATATGTGTGTATATGGATATGTGGGTGGGTGCATGTGTGTGCTATGCTTCTTCAATCCTCCCACTACCGGGGTGTAGTGGCTGCTCACTCCTTGTATTGGAAGAGGCTTTACTTTGATCTGTGGCTCTAGAGGGCGAGTCCATCACGGTAAGGGAGGCATGGCACAGGAGGCCAGAGCAGGAAGCTGAGAAGCCATCTTCTATGGTAAACAGGAGGCAGAGTGAGCTAGACATAGGGAAAAGCTATCACTCTCAACACCCACCTGAGTGACACACTTCCTCCAGCAAGGCTCCACAAGAGATCTGCTTGTCCCTACCGCCAAGCACTGTTTCATCTGACCTTTTATCTTATTTTTTTTAAACATTCATTTGTTTTTGAGGATTTCACACATGAATAATGTATTTACGTCATTTCTACCTCACACTTCCCTCTCCATCCTTCTCAACTTTTGACCTCTTCTTTCTGACTGGATTTTTATGTGGGTGCTGAAGTCTGATTGGGACTAAAGTGCTGCTCACACCTGCGCTGTAGGCACTTTCCTGCTGAGCGATCTCCCGGCACCACAACTCTCATAATGTTTTAAGTACGATTATGGTTTTGTGTAGGCCTTCATCCGTAGTGGTCCTTGGCTACATGTGGTCCATGGAGCACAAGTTGGGCAAATCTGGCATCTACTCAGTAAGTACATGCTGTGGATATCACTCTGTATCAATAAAGCGCTGATTGGCCAGTAGCCAGACAGGAAGTATAGGTGGGACTAACAGAGAGGAGAATTGAGGGAACAGGAAGGTAGAGGGGACGGCCTGGAGCCGCGGCCAGGAGAAGGAAGATGTAAGGTACCGGTAAGCCACGAGCCACGTGGCAAAGTAGAGATTAATAGAAATGGGCTAAATATAAGAGTAAGAGCTAGACAATGATAGGCCTGAGCTAATGGCCAAGCAGTTTAAATAATGTAAGCGTCTGTATGTTTATTTTATAAGTGGGCTCGGAGACTGGCGGGACTTGGGAGCTCGGAGACTGGCGGGTGGCAGAGATTTGTCCTGACTGTGGGCCCGGCAGGAAAACTCTAGCTACAAGTACATTTCACCCCTCTGGGTAGACTTAGGGATGCTCTCTGGTCTATTGTTGCATTCCTAGCTCATAGCAAACCACATACAGAGAGAGAGAGAGAGAGAGAGAGAGAGAGAGAGAG
>CABHPH010162446.1:0-20444 GCA_902168325.1 Peromyscus nudipes | reverse complement strand
GAGGGAGAATGGTTCCCTCAGGGAAACAATTCCTGATTCTGTTCAGCATATGTGTATTGAATACCTACCACATGTAGACTGCTTTCAAATGGCCGTGCCAGCATTTTTGAGGCATTTCCTACAAAACCCTAGTTCCATAAAATAATGTTAAAAAGAAACCTCTTCTATAAAATGGGAATTGAGAAGTGCATGCAAGATAATACCTTTCATGGGATGGAAAGAGGGTCCAGTGGTTAAGAGTACTGGCTTTCAGAGGACCCAGGGGATCGGATTCTCTCTTCTGGCCTCTGTGGATATTTCATATATATGGTGCACAGACATACACTCAGGCATACACATGTACACATATAATAAATATTTTTTTAATTAAAATAAGATTTTATGATGCACAGACATTATATAATATTCAGCCGCTAGTATCCACAAATAGTTTTCTGGATGCAGGCCCTAGTTCCTTTCTGGCTTTATCTGGAGGTCTTTCTACAGTAGCAGAATTGAAGTAGCTACAGCAACACCCAAAATGTTTATCATCTCATCCTTTATAAAAAGTTCTGGAGCAGTTAAGAGCACTGGCTGCTCTTGCAGAGGACCTGAGTTTATTTTCTGCTCATAACTGTCTGTGGCTCTAGTTCCAGGGAATCCAGCACCCTCTTCCGGCTTCTGCAGGCACTGCACATGTGTGGTACACTTACACACACACAGAGTACTTACACACATGAAATAAGAAAAAATGAATCTTTCAAAGAAATGTATTTGTGTGGGGTTGTGGTGGCACAAGACTTTAATCTCAGCACTCAGGAGGTAAAAGCAGGTGGATCTCTGTGAGTTCAAGGCCAGCCTGGTCTACAAAGTGCGTTTCAGGACAGCCAGGGGGGGCTGTTACACAAAGAAACCCTGCCTTGAAAAAGCAACAGCAACAAAGTATTCCTTTCGTTGGTTTTTTTTTTTTTAAAGACAAGGTCTCATGTCAGGTTAGATCTCAACTTACTATGTAGCCAAAGCTGACCTCAAACACCCACCTCATCTTTCTACCTCTACCAAGTGCCAGAATTACAGGTGTATACCACCACATTCTTTTAAAAAGAGATTATTAAACTTCAACCGTGTAGTAAATGCCTTATAGGTCCTTTCCAGGGAGAACCTATTAAAGTCGTCCTAAAAACATGTTTAATCTTAGATTAAATCAGGCTTCATTTTTGAGCCTGAGATTAAGTTTATTCTTCAAGTTTTATTGAGGTATCAGGGACCAATAAAAGTTTGGTTTACTCAAGGCATATAACTCTTAAAAATATATTTTATTTATTCTCTAACAATTTCACACACATACCCAGTGCATCTTGATCACACCCACCCCAGCTCCTGCCCTCCCGCTCCCTCCAGTCATCTCAGCGTGCCCTTCCTCGTTTTATCTTTTCTTCTTTTTATCTTTTTAAACTCAGAGTCTAATTAGCGCTGCCTTCTGGGATGCCGACTGACTTAAGGTGTTTAACTTGGCCACTCGATATACCGACGCGTTATGATTGCCACCACTGAATTAACATATGCATCATCGTTTGTGCAGGTGTGTGCATGTGTGCGCACCACACGTGGTGTAGACACAGGAGTCTCTCAGCACATTTCAAGTGGACAGTACTTCATCGTCAACTCTTGCACCACACTCTGCAATAAGCCCACAGAACACATCTTCTGTCCTGAAGTTTGACTGACTCCTTGTATCTCGTTATTTCCCCATGCTGTGGACCCAGGCAAAGCCCACTTTCACCTTCTGCTTCTCAGAAAGACTGACAGACTCAGTCTCTTTCGAGTCTTCATGGCGCGGTCCTGTGGCCCTTGTTTACCAGTCACCGGCAGGTTTCCCTTGCCATAGCATCCTCCAGAGTCAATCCTGTCGGTGAAAGGAGAGCGTTCAAACACCATTTAACTGAGCATCTGCCCAAGTGCTTTGCCCTCGGCTGTCTGAAATGTCTGCTGTGGGACAGTGCGGTGGCTGGGTGGGCGACAAACAATGCTTGCCACCCAGTCTGATGACCTGAGTTTGATTCCCAGAACCAGGAGGGTGGAAGGAGAGAACTGACCTCTGCAAGCTGTCCTCTGACCTCCACACACGTGCCTCCTCCCCGCTCCTCCTCCTCTGCCGCTCTCCACTTCCTCCTCATTCTCTTCCTTTTCTTCTCTTTCCTCCTCTTCCTCCTCTTCCTCCCCTTGTCCTCCTTCCTTTCTCCTCCTCCACTTTAGACGCCACCTTTCTTCCTCCTCTTCCTATTCCTCATTATTCCTGAGAGCTACCCCACCATATCACTCTGCAAAGAGCTACCTTTACTCAATTAAACATTTTGGGAAATCCTCTTTTTTTTTTTTTCAATACAGAGAGGCCTGCAGTGTTTTCCTGCAGAGTGAATGAATCATTATAGCCCACCCGGGCCTTATCAATGTATATGTCCAATGTCACTCTTGGAGCTCCTTACACATCCTTCCATGTGCCCACGTAGCCCCTCGTGTGAGCATTTCCATCACATGGTACTGAGACGTGGTAGTACTGCCTAGCTGTTTGGAAGGCTTGCTCTGACACTGATTTGGTTCTATCCACTTTCCCCCAAAGCAAGCTGTGCAGCTAACACTCCCACCTTGACAGTAGGAGGGGATTTGTCCCTCCAGACCCCTCCCAACAGCAGGCCTTCTCTCCATGGAGGTGACTCAACCTACCTGTGCCATGGATGGAGGGATGAATAGAAAGAGGCTGCCTGCCCCTGGCCTCCATTGGGCACAGTGAGGATGGGTAATGAGCCTGGAGTCTGCACTCCTCAGGGAAAACAAACAGCTCCATATCCCTGGTCAGAGATTGATAACCCTGGGACCTGCTTTCAGCCAGATGTGACTGCGGATGAGCAAGGAGGAGAGTCTCCATCTTCGTTCTCCTTGGGACTGTGCGGTTACTCAAGGATAAGGGACGGTCTCTTTAAACATTACTGGAAAGGTAGGAGGAGCAGGTGTCTCTGTTTTTGCTTGTAAGTTTGGAAGGTCCCCGGGCTTCTGTTTCTTGACTCAGTCATCACCCAAGAATTAACTTTACAGAACAGAACTGTGACAGGTGGGTGGTGGTGGGGATTGAGAATTCCCCGAGTGTTTGGGAAGGACTCGCCATTCTGAGCTTCTCATTTCCTGGTATGAAAATCAAGAGCAATGGCTGATCTCAAGGAAAACATTACACTCAATAGTTGTAAAGCAATCAATCCCTAATCCTTCTGCCTTTCCCTCTTCCCCTGCTTTCTTCCTTCTCTTCCATTCTTCCTCCCCGCCATTCTCTCCCTTTTTCCTTCCTTCCCACCTTCCTCGTTCTTCCTAACTCCCTTCTTCCATGCTTACCACCCTTCCTTCTTGTCTTTCTTCTGTCTCTTCACCTTCTTCCTTCTTTCCTTTATGCCTTTTCCTTCTCTCAATTATCTCACAACACAATCGACTTTTGAAAGTAAGACAAACCTGAAGTTTGTCTACAGACGCCCATTGCATTATTGGGGGGGCAGGGATTGAAACAGGGTCTCAGTATATATCCCAGGTTGTTCTGGAACTCATACTACGCCTGTTTCAACCTCCTGAGGACAGGAATTACAGATATGCACCATCATGTCCTATTCCTTATTTAAAAAAAAAAATGAAACTGAAGACAACTTCACTGTGTAAAGTAATAATAAAACAGCATTTATCAAATGATTGTTGTGTGCTCGGACCGTGCATAGAATTCTTCTAGTTTTTTAATTGCAATTATTTATTTGTGTGTGGCTATATAGTACATGTGTGAGGGTCAGAGGCCAACTTGGGGAGTCATTTTTTTACTTCCATCACGTGGATCCTGGGAACTGAACTCAGATCATTTAGTTTGACAGCAAGCACTTTTATCACTGAACCGTCTCACAGGCAGAGAATTAAATGCATTGGTTCAGTTCATCCTCACTGTGGCTCCATGAAACAAGTTGGGAGTTTTGTCCACTTCACTGGATTGACAATGACGTGAAGGATTCCCTGTGTGACCCATGTGATTTAGAATTGACTGGATATTATCGGCCAGCCTCATGATGCAGACAATTGCCCAGCCAGTTATAGGAACAGGGGAAAATATCCCATGGACGAAAACATGAAAGACACAAAATCTGCTTTGAAACCAATTGCAATTTTACTTTTAAAACTGGATTCTATAAGGCAGGGGCAGGGGAAACATCTCAGTGGGTACACTGCTTGGTGCCAAGCATAATGAGTTGATTTTGGGTTCTCAAAATCCACATAAGAATCATCTGTAACATCAGAGATGGGAAGCAAGGGGAGGTGGAGTCAAGCAGATCCTGGGAGCTCACTGGCCAGCCAGCCAGCCTCGCTGAATGTGCAAGCTCCGGGGTCAGTGAGAGACCCTGTCTCAAACAGGAAGGTGGATGTGACAGAGGGAAACACCTAATGTTAGCCTTCTCTACAACCCAACAGGAAAGTCTCAGACTCTTTTAACTTGTCAAAGCCATTCCTTCTTCCTTCCCACCTCAGCACCAAACTCGAGCATCCTTGAATCTTTCAGTCTTAGTAAAGGCCATCATCCTGTGTCTATGGACAGACTCCTAGCAGTTAGGTCTCATTCTTCTCCATCCTTTTTCCTCACATCCAATCCTTCAGCCGTAGCCAGTGATGTAGCCTCCAGAATTGGTTCTATGCACCTCCCTGCGGTGATATTTGCTTCTACATAGCAACCAGCGGCACCCCTCACATCCAGGACTATTCAAGGAACTTTGCCACCAGACGCTCTTCAGTTGAGAGCCCTTGTTGCCTTGCCCATTTTGGAAAATAAAACAGAAAAATGTTCAAAAATACGGCTCAAATAAGTAAGACTAGATAGAATCCTCCAAACAAGCCGAGACATCCCTTGTCTCCCTGAAGAGGTGATGAAGACTTTTGGTGGTCTGGGTACCAGTTGAAGAGGAATTAAAAATACAGCCCCCAAAGGCATATTTACGAAGGCAGGGTCTCGAGGATGGAGTGCAGGAATTTCTCTGTGATTCTCAATACTGCAGTCTCCTTCAGTCTCTCTCACACACACTCAACCTCTCTCTCTCTCTCTCTCTCTCTCTCTCTCTCTCTCTCTCTCACACACACACACACACACACACACACACACACACACACACACACACACGTACTCACTCATAATTCCAGTGAATGCACTGAAAAAAATGGATTGGAGATGCCGAGGAGAAAAGAAGAATGGCCCGTTATGAACTTCATTATTGTGAAAGGTGATGGTGACCTGTGCTGGGGAGGTTGCCATGGAGATGGTATCCACTTAGTGCACGGAGTGCATTTTGACAAGATTGCTTTTTTCTTTTTAGACCTGGGAGCCCAAGCCTGGTAGATAGAAAAGCTTGAATGTGAAGCTCTGATCTACATTCAACCTGCCATGTCACTGGAAAGTGGTTAAGAGTATTGCTTTCCTCTTGGAGTTGAAAAGATGTCGGTTATCTCTGTTTAACTTTCCTCTGTTGCATTCTTAAGCTAGATCCTGCCCCCCCTCTGTGGGGGTAATGTACATGCACATGAGTGTGCTAGTGTGCGTGCCTGTGCATGAGCAGGAGAGCAGTGGATTTCAACCTTCCCAATGCTGCAGCCCCTTTATACAGTTCCTCATGTTGTGGTGACCCCCAACTATAAAATTATTTCATTGCTGTTTCATAACTGTAATTCTCTGCTATTATGAATTATAATGTAAATGTCAGATATGCAGATGGTCTTAGGTGTCACCTGTTAAAGGGTAATTCAACCTCCATAGGGTCACGACCCACAGGTTGAAAACCACTGATGTATAGTGTCTTCTTTCTCCCCACCTTATCACCTTGAGACAGGGTCTGTCACTGAACCGGCCCTTTTGACTAGGCTAGCTGGCAGCAAGTTCTGAGGATCTGCCTATGTTCCCCTTCCCATCGCTGGGTTCCCAGGCACATGCAGCCATGCCTGGCTACTGGGGATTGAACTCGGGGCCTTGTACTTGCAAAGCAAGCACTCTTACCCACTGAACCATCTCCCAGTTTCATTTGCTATACAACTCACTTCTAGATGTGAAGATGCACAGCCAGGCACCACATGGTCTGAGACTCACTTAATTTCAGGTCGATGTGAAGCGGCTGGGAATAGCATTTACCACCAAGGTGAGTGTGAGAAGCCAGCACACAGTGGGAATGAAGAGAGAGTGGGAATGTGTGGGATATTATAAAGATGTTTTAAAGAAAGGGAGCACGACAACAAGGGCTGTCCACAGATGTTCAAAAAAGAAATACTTGTGGGCGATGCCGTGGTCACACATGCCTTTGATCTCAGCACTCTGGAGGCAAAGGCAGGTAGATCTCTGTGAGTCTGAGGCTAACCTGGTCTACAGAGCAAGTTCTAGGACAGCCAGGGCTGTTACACAGAGAAACTCTGTCTCGAAAAACAAACAAAAAAAGCACTTCTGATTTTCCGTTATCTGTGCCAGGCACTGAAGTAAAAACTAGAGGTGGAATCATGAACAAGACAGGGTGTTCAACCATTTTGTAAATACAAATTCTTCACCCACTGTGAGCCAGGCATTGTGTTAAGTAAAACAAAGGGATATGCATGCAACAAATGTTGCTGTGAGAATGTGTGATGAGCTCCACAGGAGACCAGGTGTTAGGATGTCATTCTACGACATCCTTCTGTGCAACCTTTCCCTTTCTGATTAAGCATCCCCCTCTGTCTGCCCAAGCATCAGAAGTTGAGGAACAGGTCCCTTTCCATTTAAAACTTGGATTCAAGGCCAGTTCCTGCTATAGTGTCTGGTGTTGGGAGTTCCCTTCTGGATTGTATGTATGTATGTATGGATGGGTGGATGATGGATGGATGGATGGATGATGGATGGATTTGGGAGCTGCCCCCCCAGAGACTGTGAATGTCATGATGAGACAATTAAGCTTCATCTTGCATGCAATAGGAGTCTATAAAGGAGGGCTTTGAAGTCACCGACTCGTCTTTGGACATTTGACTGTGACCCAGCTCTGGTGTGTGTGTGTGTGTGTGTGTGTGTGTGTACACATGTGTACACACGTATGCTTGCCTGTGCATTTGAATGTAGAGGCCAGAGGTTAGGGTTGGTGTCTTCATCCACTGTTCTCCACTTCTTAATTTTTAACCATTTCTGGTGTGGTATGTATACGTAGCATGCACATGGATGAGTGTTGTGTATTCATAAGCACACATACAGAGGCCAGAGGAGGACGTTTTGTCTTCCTATTCACTGACTGCCTCATTCCTTTAAGACATGGCCCCCCAGTGAGCCAGAAGCTTGCCGTTTCACCCAGACTAGTTGGAAAGGGAGCTCACACAATGCACCTGCCTCTGCTCCCCCAACACTGAAGTTACAGGCATATTAAGCTACACTTGGTTTTTACATGGGTGCTAGGGACTTGAATGCAGCTCCCCAGGCTTACACAGCAAGCTCTCTTACTCAGTACACCATTGCTCCAACCTCTCTATCTTATTTTCTCAGACAGGGTCTGTCACTGAATGTGGAACTCACAGTTTCAGTCAGACTCTGGCTGACAAGCAGCCCTTAGGAGCTTCCTGCCTCTATGCCACATCTCCCACGATCCACATTGGGGTGACAGAGGCAGCCCTCTGCTTTTACGTGATGAATTTCTAAACCCGGGTCTTCCTGTCTGCGTAGCAAGCACTTTACACACAGAGCTATATATCCTGGGCCCAGAAACTTCATCTATCCTACCCAAAATTGATTTTTCACAAAACCCACATGAGAGACAATTTTTTGATGGTATTTAGTGGAGAATAATCTCCTGGACGGCAGATGAAGTAGCATGACCCATGATGCTCACAGACTACAGAATAATTAGACTTTGTTGAATAGAAGGTAAATTCAACTTAGTATTTGTTTCATTGCAACTACAATCAGAAAGTGTAAATAGTAGAAGGGACAGTCACTTGTTTTATTCTGGCCACCAAGGTGTGTACTCTCAGAGTTGCTACTTGTTTATCTATTTGTGTGTGAAGGAATGTGGAAGTGGGTGAATGCATGTGCCATGTAGATGTCAGAGAACAACTTACAGGAGCTGGGTCTCTTCTTCCACTGTATGGGTACTGAGGCTTGAACTCGGGTCTTCAGGCTTAGCGACAAGCTCCTTTACTCACTGAGCCGTATTGGCAGCCTTGAAGGTGATATTTTAATATAGACCTGGAGACTGAGAATGATCTAATGATGCCAACATATGGAAGGAACAGAACTGTGTATATGCAAAGGCCCTGGGGAGGGCATGTTGGCTGCTTGGGGGGAGAATGTTGAGGATCATGGGAACCTCTTGGAAGAATAGAGGGAAATGTGTATGGAGATGTTGCCAAGAACCAGCACACGTCCGTGCTTATAAACTGACATGGGAAGAATGGTTGGAGAAGAAAGAACGAAAGGTGTAAAGACCCTGTAAATGGTGTAAAGGTGGTACACATATGCTGGATGGAGAGCCATGGAACATAGGCCAGATAAATAGGGAGGAGTTAGGTCAGCAGATGAGGTCATCTCATTCATTCTACACTTACTGAGGTGTTTAAGAAAGCCCCTGGGGGTGAGAGGATTTGATTTGCATTTTGGATAGGCTTGCCTTTGGTTATAGAGGACAGAACCTACAGGCTGCAATTCTCACTGCATCGTCTCCTCCCTCTGGTACTCCACAGGGCTCCTCTCAGGTCCTTAGCGCAGTACCCTTGAGTCCTGGGCCCATGCCACCTTCCTGGGCATCACCTCCCTGGACCAATCAGAGCCACTCACGTGAACTGGAGTTCGTGCTGCTGGGCTTCTCACACGTGCCCTCCCTGCGCCCAATGCTTGCAGTGCTCTTCCTGGCCGCCTTCCTGCTCACGTTGGTAGGCAACACACTCATCGTCATGCTCACCAGCCTGGATCCAGGCCTTCGTGTGCCCATGTACTTCTTCCTGCGCCAGCTGGCACTGGTGGAGATCTGCTTCTCACTGGACGTGGCGCCCCGTCTGCTGGTGACCCTGCTGCGGCCTGGACGAGGGATGTTCCCCACAAGCTGTGCCCTGCAGCTGCTTCTCGTGCTGTCCTTAGTCACATCCGAGTGTTTCCTCCTCACGGTCATGGCCTGGGACCGCTTCCTGGCCATTTGCAGGCCTCTGCATTATGGTGCCATCATGAGCTTGAGGCTGTGCAACCTGCTGGCCGCCACCTGCTGGCTTTCAGGAATACCAGTGGCTCTGGTCTTCACCATCTGGCTCTTTAACTTTCCCTTCTGTGGGCCACGGGGCATCAGGCACTTCTTCTGTGACATAGCACCTCTGCTGAGCCTGGTGTGCGCAGACACCAGAGTTTTCGAGGCCAACGTGTTTGTGGCCACTGTCCTCGTCATCATGGTTCCCTTCTGTCTTATAGCTACATCCTACGTCATGATTCTGGCTGCTGTCCTTCGGATGCCATCAGCCTCTGGGCGCCAAAAGGCCCTGTCCACCTGTGCCTCCCACCTTATCGTGGTGATTCTGTTTTACGGCACAACTGGGGTCATCCACTTGCGCCCCAAGGCCAGCTACTCTCCTGAGAGCAAGCAAGTGGTGTCCCTGTCATACACCATGGTGACCCCCATGCTCAACCCTCTCATCTATAGCCTGCGGAACAAGGAGGTCAAGGCTGCCTTCGGGCGTGTGTGCTGTGGACGGCAAGGGTCTAGATTCCATGAGTGAACTCTGTCCTCTACCACCTTTCAGAGTCAAGAAATTGCTGAGTCCCGCTTTCCCAGGGTAGCTTAATACTCTCACTTTCTTCTAGGGAACCCGTGGCTGCTTCCATTTTCCTACCCAAGAGAAGTTTCGGCACAACACCTCCGGTCATTGGTTATTTTAAATAAAGGTGGACAAACAAATCCACTTTAAGCCCACTAGAATGCATTAACTAGCATCTTCTGAAAGAATGTTGTGTAACAAATCATTTTAAAATTTAGTGTCTTAAAGCCTGTAACTTATTCTCGTTCACTTTCAATTGGCTGAGTGTTGGGTAACCTAGGCTGGACCTACCTTCATGGTATTTTGACAAGGGCTAATTTTGCTCATGCAAATGGGTGCTGATTAATGTTAGCATGGTTTAAATGAAGAAGATTCGATCCACATACTTCTTTTGAGACCAAAGAGCTGAGTAAGGCATGGCTTTTTTACCGTAGCTGAAATATAAGAGGGGAGATCCAGTTGTGTGAGGGATTGTCAAGACTTTGGTCACATGACACACTATTATTTAGATTAGACAATTTAAAGCCTGTGGGAAGATCTAAAGTCAAGAGGCAATTGATACCCTCAGCCTGTATGTGAAGGAGGCTGGAGTTATATGAAAACTTAACCTTCACAGAGGGATAATTGAGGAATTGCAGACATTAATAAATCTGCATCAGAAAGCCCAATCTCAAGATTTCTCTCTTAGATTTTTTCCTTCATCTTAATGAGGATTTCTTTTTTTTAAAAAGATTTATTTATTATGTATACAGTATGTATGGCTGCAGGCCAAAAGAGGGCATCAGATGTCATTACAGATGGCTGTAAGCCACCATGCGGTTGCTGGGAATTGAACTCAGGACCTCTGGAAGAGCAGTCAGCGCTCTTAACCTCTGAGCCATCTCTCCAGCCCCTTAATGAGGGTTTCTGTTGCTGTGATAAAACACCATGGCCAAAAGCAACTAGAGGAGGAAAATGTTTTAAAACTCTTAGGTCACAGGTCATCACTGAAGGAAGTCAGGGCAGGAACTCAAGACATGAACCTGGAGGCAGGAGCTGAAGCAGAGACCATGGAGGAGTACTGCTTACTTGGACCACACAATGGTTTGCTCAGCTGCTTTCTTATATTACCCAGGACCATCAGCCCATCACCTACAGTGGACAAGGCCCTCCCATATCAATCACTAATCAAGAAAATGTTCTACAGACTTACAATCTCATGGAGACATTTTCTCAATTGAGAGTTCCTCTTCCCAAATGACTCTGGTTTGTGTCAAGTGGATGTAAAACTAACCAACACATTTATAGGATTGTAGGAGATGTAGATGCTACTATTTGGGCTTTAGCAGAGAAGGCTCAGCAGTTAAGAGCACTCACTACTCTTCTGGAGGACCAGTTACTTTCCTACCGTCCATGTTGGCTATCACTTGCCCAGAGATCCAGCGGATTCAATGTCTTCTTCTGGCCAATGTGGGAACTGCACAGATGCACATACCCTTACATAAATGTATACACACACATAAACATATTAACAAAAATATACATATGCATATTAACAAGAAACAGGAGTTCCTGCTTGATAATAGAGTCAACAAAAGAAAAACAAATCTAGTGGAGAGACAGCAATGAGGTCCTAATGACATCCAATCATACCCGAAGTTTGGTCTACCCATGGAAAGTCCCCTTCTGTGAACAAATAAATTCACGTCCACTTAGCCTGTGCGGGTTGAGTTTTCTATCTCTTGATATGATTCTTGATTTTAGCCCTAACCATTAGCCTCGTACTTGAGAGGTAATGATAGTGATGATGATGGTGGCGGTGGTGATGGCGGTAGTGATGGTGATGATAGTGGTGACAATGGTGATTGTGGTAACTATGGCAACATTATTGCCACTACATAGGAAGTTGAAGGATTTTGTTCTGTGAAATCACATAATCGTCTCAGCTAAAAAAACAGCTCTCGGATGAGTTAAAATAAAGATGTTCATACACATGGCACTAGTATCAAAGCACTATCACAATAACCCTGTGCACATTGACTTTTAACATCATCATCATCATCACCACCACCACCATCATCTAGTATGCATATTTTACCTGGACAGCCTCTTTATACCTCTACAGCAACCCCGGGTGTTGGGCACCATAGAGACCAATGAACCCCAAACCCACTCCTTCCTGTCCACAGAGCATAAAGTAAGCCCTAAAGAAGGTGTGATGGTTTGTGCCACATCGTGTTTAGAAGATTGTGGTCCATCCTGAACACTTACAATAGTTACTTTTCTGTTGCTGTGATAAAGCACCATGGTCAAAGCAACTTATAGAAGAAAGAGTTATTTATGTTTATAGTTTCAGAGGGCTGTGTCCACAATGGCAGAGTGGAGCTGGAAGCTAACATCTTACATCTAGAACCACAAGCAGAAAGCAGAGGAAATATGAGCTGGGACTATCACTTGAAACCTCAGAGTCCATTCCCAGTGACACACCTCCTCCAGAAAGACCACACCTAAACTTCCCCAAACAGGGCCACCAACTGGGGACCAAGTATTCAACTGCCCAAGATGATGGGAGACATTCATCATTCAAACCACTACAGTACTACAATTTTTAAATAATTGTTTAATCTTACGCCCTTTTGTACAAAACATAGCTACTACCTCAGAAGACCCTGAGACTGGTTACTACACCAAGCAATATCTTGTAACGTTGTGATGGAAATCAACTAGCATTTATTGAGACTCTACCTACTCAGTGTCGGTTTTCATGCCAACATGGGAAATGTTTCTGCTAATTTAATTTTCAAAAGTGCCTATACTTCATACCTGCATAATGGTAATAATGAAATTGATTCCATTGGAGGGTAATTGTAGATGAATTTCTAAATGGTCTTATTAAATAAAAAAAAAAGGGAGTCAGATATAGAAGTTAAAGCCTGAGAGAGATCAGAGGAATAGGTACAGCCACAGCTAACCTCACCTCACCAACCCCACAGCTTCCAAACGCGAGATACTTCCTTTCTACCCACACCTATATGCCTTGCTGTTCTGCCATCTGAATTGCTCTCTCTGTCCAACTACATCACTTCCTCTTCCAGCACAGCTTTGACACTTCCTGTCTGTCTGTACAGACCTCCAGACCTCCATGGTTAACTAGTGTTGGAATTTAAGACATGTGCCACCACGCCTGACTCTGTTCCCAGTGTGGCCTTGAACTCACAGAGAACCAGACAGATCCCTGCTTGCCAAGTGATAGGATTAAAGGTATGTGATGCTATTGTCTGACTCTTGTGTTTACTAGGCTGGCCTTTTCCTCTGATCCTCAGGTACGTTTTTTGGGGAGACACAGTATATTGGGGGGCACAATACATCACCACAGATAATCTAATTTATACTGAGCTGAGTGACATCTACAGTCACTACTTTTGTCTTCTCAGTGATCCTGAGAGAAAGGCAAGGTCATAGCGATTTATTTGGGTGGTTTAAAATCAGCTTAACTTGTCAAGGTGTATGGCTTCTGAAATATAGGTCAAAAGCTGAGTTTCAAATCTGTTGAGATCAACTCTGTGATGCTTTCTGTCCTCATTCAGAAGACGGTCAACTATGGACCCACCACGTGACTTGCTTGGAGAAGGAGCTCAGCTCTGTTTGGGCAAAGACAGACAGAGTTAGTAAATATTTTTCAAATATTGTGATGTTCAGTTTAACTTTTGAAAGATGAATCCTATTTCATCACAAGAAAAAAATAATCTGTCGTATCATGAATAGATGTATGGAGATCAGGAGTCAATATGCTTTCTGCCACAAGTGTTTATATGATTAAGGATAAAGTGTGTGGAAGGCTTTTCACAAGCATTCTAGGTTACATGCAAAGGCAAAAGGTCACACACACACACACACACACACACACACACACACACTGTCCAGGGCTAGTGAATATGGAAGAAGCAATGAGGAGAACGTAGAAGCTGAAGGATAGGGAGGAAGGCTGGGAAATGCTGTCTTCAGGACACAATATGGCTGCTGCACACATGAGCTCACCATAGCTGCGTTCACCTGCACAGAATCAAGCTAGCATAATTAATTCACATTTCCGCAGGCAGCACAAATTCGACTCTGTGCATTTGAAAATAAAATGGAGTGGAACCAAAGGTGAAGGGAAACATGTCTGGGGGGAGTGGAACGGGGAAGCTGTGATGGGTATGGTCAAGATACATTGTATACACTTATGAATTGTCAAAAGAATAAACAAAAGATACTCTAAAATAAAATAGTGAAAAATAGGATGAGTAAACAGTACATTAGGAAAAATGTTCCATAATACACTTGTGGGTTTTTCCTTGGTTGCTATAAACTGTGTGGTTTTGGGGAGAAAGTAATTAAATATAAATAATTTTTAGACCTTTAGTATGTGAAAATGTTGGAGGGGGCAGGGGAAGTTGGAGGGGAGGAAATGGGTGTGGATATGATAAAAAATACATTGGATACATATATAGAATTTCAAAGAATAGATAAAAATATATTTTTAAAAGAAACAAGTTTGCTGGGTGGTGGTGGTGGTACACACCTTCAATCTCAGCACTTGGGAGGTAGAGTCAGGTGGATCTCTGTGAGTTCGAGACCAGCCTGGTCTACAGAGTGAGTTCCATGACATCAAGGGCTACACAGAGAAACCTTGTCTCAAAAAATAGTTTGTTTCAGTTAGAGTTTGATGATATTTTGAGGACAAAGATTTCTTAAAGTTTTTATTTATTTATTTTTTTATTATTATTGTATGAATGCGTGCCTGTTATGGCTTTACGCCATATATGTGCAATTCCTATAGAAGCCAGAAGAGGGCATTAGATTCACCAGAACTGGAGCTACAGATGGTAGTGAGTTACCACCGGGTGGGTTCTGGGAACTGAACCCAGGTACTCCAGAACTTTAACCTCTGAGTGTTTTCCACCTCTGAGCCATCTCTCCAGCCCCTTCCAGTCTTTCTGTGACTATTGCACTTGACACAATGCTTTCAAGGTCTCTCCATGTTGTAGCATCTGTCAGAATCCCCTCCCTTTCTTAAGGCTAAACAATATTCCAGTGTGTCCTCTTCAAAGGACATCTGGTTCCTTCCACCTCTGGCTACTGTAGACACTGGTGCTGTGGATGTAGGTGACAGATGGGCTTTCAATAAGCAGCATTTCCAGCCTCTGTCTATCATATTTTCCTCTTCTATGGACATCAGACACATCAGTACCAAGAGCAGGGCCTGAAATTCGAGAAAACACCCTCCATGCCCATTAGCATGAAGGGAAGGTGGCTCAGAAGCTTCCTGGCCTCTGTCCATCCTTTTCAGTCTCTGTAGAGCTTCAGTGAGAGACTTTCCTCTGCACTCCTTTCCCAATCCATGGAGACCACAGAGGTCTCTGGGGTCCAAAGCTCTGGCTTAAATTTGCATGCCTACTCCTTCTCACAGTGTAGACAGTCCACTCAGCAACTTCAAGAGCTAAAGACATAAAAGAGACCAAGTGTGTGTGTGTGTGTGTGTGTGTGTGTGTGTGTGTGTGTGTGTGTGTTTGTGTGTGTGTGTGTGTGTGTGTGTGTGTGTGAGGAACACTTCCTTTCAAGGCAAATTGAAAGGTTTCGTTCTTTGGCATCTCCTTCTCTAAGCAGAAGCCGAATCTATGTAGGTGTCGGAGTCTCCTCCACAGTCAGAATCAGCAAGAAAGGATCAGTACTTCTCTACGGACAGCTATCAGGTATGAAGACCCAGGGCTATTCTTTGTGGGTAAAACCAAAGAACGACAGGAACAAATGTTTTTCTTTTCTAGAGTAGACAAGATATCAGGTCCATATTATAGATTCTGAGCACTTTAGAGACACTAAATGGCTTAATCCTCAGGAATAGTAGTTTTATCTCAATATATAAATAGATATGTGATACATACATACATACATGAGCAATAAATGATGGATAATATTGATAGATATAGTAGATGTATAGATAATAGATATGAGATACATAGATACATAGGTTTTAGAAGATGGGTGTTTGTATAGCTATAAGATAGATAGATAATAGACAGATAGATTAGATAAATTATGAGATACATAGATGATAGATGAAGATTAGCATAGATGGATGTTTGATAGATAGGACAGAGTAATGATGGAGAGATGATAGATAGATGATAGATAGGTAGGTAGAGAGAGAGAGATGGATGGATGGATAGATAGGTAGATAGATAGATAGATAGATAGATAGATAGATAGATAGATAGATAGATAGATAGTAGGTAAATAGATGATAAGTAAATAGATAGGATGGATGGAAAGACAGACAGAGAGACAGACAGAACTGACATAGATGAATCAAGAGGCTTTTGCACATTAGAATTTTATCAGTGGAGAAACACCCTGTTGTGCTTGTCTCTCACACTCCACAACCTTTGCTTTTTACTCCTGTGTTCTACCATCTCAAAGAATTCACCCATAATGTCCAACATGGATGACCCCAAAGTGAATAACGATTGCTTTTACATGACAGAGCATGCATAAAGTACTAAATAGACTGTTTTCCCATAGACACACTGTTTCAAATTTTCAAGCACCTTTAGTTAAAACTCAGGTTCTTTCATGCTTCCTTATCTCTGATCCTTCAGGGTCTGCTCTCTGTGCACCAGGTCCTTCTCTGACAAGTGGTTGTGGAATTAGAGACCATAGTAGATCACTTAATATTCTACCTCCTCTTGAGAGACCTCCTCAGTTTTGTCTCTAATAATTGAAGGGATTTAAACAACATCTGTTCATACTCAGAGTTAAAATTAGGTCCTAATCCTTACTCCTTTGTACAAAACCTCAAGATAAAACATTTGTCCATGTCTCCAGTTCTAATCTCTCAAAATTTTCTGAGTTGCCACAACTAGAAAAAATAGTAGCTTTAACTCTTGCCGTCACAATTTTCTGCAGGGGTGTTGACCCTAGAAGCCAAGAGGACCTATCAGAAAACCCTTTTCATTCCTGAAATCCTTGGACAAAGGATGTCTTTACTGTTGATTTCCCCACACATCCCATGAGTTGTTTGTGACCCTTAGACCCTATTTTTCATAACTACATTACATTGTCCATTTTATACAACAACTATTAAAGATATAGGATTTGTCTGAGGATAAATTATTGGGGGAAAATAGTGAGGTATCGAATATGTCTGGTGTTTACCAAGACACATGTGCCTATTTGTGAGGATGTTAACAGGAACCATACTTCTAAGACCCTGGCTTGCTAAGTGTCCAGCTGAGTGCACAGGAGGAGACAAATGCTGAGTTGATTATTTAGTAAATATATTTGCTTATCATAGCAAGGCACAGGATGAAATGTCTACATACTTAAAAGAAATAAAGGAAGGGGGAAGGAGAGAAAGAACTCAGACAGACTGACTGATTGAGAGATCTACAGAGACAGAGATAGAGAGGGAGGGAAGGAGGGAGAAGAGAGGGGAGGAAAGGAAAGGAGAAAAGATGAAAGGAGGGGAGGGGAGGAGAGGAGAGGGCTAGTAAGCACTTTTGAGGTGGGGTATTCTCTGAATATTCTATCTCTGGGCTTCAGAGCTCTGCTGCCTCCATCTGTGTGTGTACAAATGAGTTCTTTCAAATGCATTTCTAAGAGTATCTCACTGCATTTGGAGCACTCAGTTATGGGTGGTAGCACAGAAGTGAAGAAAGTGATGTGGGTAGGCAAAAAGAGAGCAATGGAAGGCCAGGAATGGAGGCAGAATCTCAGAAGGAGTGCAGAAGACTTCTCAGAGGAAAAGAGGGTCCCACCAGGTTGATGACAGCGCCACCTTTCATTTTAAAAGCATCTCACTGATAACTAATTAGTAAGGTGTCTGTTTAATATTGTAATAAACACTAAAGATAGAAGCCAAACCCAAGCTCAAGAAGCCCATGGGTGGCTCCACAGCCTAGAGTTAATGCTTAGCATTGAGGCATCCTTGATAGGAACTAAAATAATAGGTATCCTTTTCCAGGACTCACATTGGTCTGCATTTTACAGCTGTCATTGATGTAGCTATCCCTTATTTTTTTTCTCCCAATAAATTCTTGAGGATAATTGATTATATCCCTCCCCCATTGCTTGGAAAAATGTGTATGAGACATAGTTGGATTTGGCTTAGTGTCTGATTCTACATAAGGGTCTGTGACTGGACTTACATCCAACTGATGTCTACTAAAGCACAGGTCCTATGTAATATCTCTAAAATTGAGACCTGATGACACTATAAATCTCAGCTTCATATTGTCTATAATACACATCTGTCCATACCAAAATATTAAATATTTGGAAAAAAAACTAGAAAATAAACAGAAAAAAAAACAGACCAAGCGTGGGGTAGAGGAGAGCTGTCACCCACATATCAAGAGTTCTCTGTATATCCTAGCTCTAGACATCCTTCTTTGTGTTTTAGGCAAGTTACTATTATCAGAGCTTAATGCTTCGACTTCAAATAAGAAATCACATTTTTCTCCTTTTGCGTGATGCTGAGGATTGAACCTAAGGATGTACGCACCCCAGGCAAGCACTCCGCCATTGAGCCACAACCCCATCCCAGCAACTGCAGTCCTATAGAGGTTTTAAGGGGCTAATTTATCTAGGTCGTATCCATCCTCCACTTCTTCCCTCTAGCTCACCCGGTCTCCCCACAACATACCTCCCACTTCTGTTCCATCCAACATCCTGTCTTTTTATTTGGTAGCCCACTAAGTTCAATTAGTGCTGCCCATATGTTCTGTATGGGGTCGTCCATGGGGCATGGGCAACCTAAACATGGAAATCCCCACAGCCCCACAAGAAAAGTGACTCTCCCTCCCTCCGCTTCCATCAAGTGCCTTTAGGTCCTCAGCGAGGGGTGGAATATTGGGAGGCCCTTCCATCTCCTTGCTGGAATTTTTTTTTTTTGGTTTTTCAAGACAGGGTTTCTCTGTGTAGCTTTGCGCCTTTCCTGGAGCTCACTTGGTAGCCCAGGCTGGCCTCGAACTCACAGAGATCCGCCTGGCTCTGCCTCCCGAGTGCTGGGATTAAAGGTGTGCGCCACCACCGCCCGGCTAAGATGCAGTTATTGTACCAGGTGCTGCGCTGGGATGTGGAGGATGGAAGGCAATTTGGGTTTGCTCTATGATCTCTGTGATGGGCTTGGAAAGTGGAACAGTTTCTAATAAGGAACTTGGACTCTGTGAACCACATGAGGAGCCATCTACTAAAAAGAAAGGATCAGCTCTGTGCAGATACAGGATCTGAGGATAAATTACTGGTGAAGAGAGTGAGGCGTTGAATGTGTCTGGTGTTTTCCAAGACACACGTGCCTATATGTGAGGATGCTGACAGGAACCATACCTTCTAAGAACCCGGCTTGGTAAGCGTCCAACTGAGTGTAAATGATGAGACAAATACTGAGTTGATTATTTAGTAAAGATATTTGCTTATCATAGCCAGGCATAGAATGAAATGTCTCTATACTTAAGAGAAATAAAGGAAGGGGGAAGGAGAGAAAGAAGAACTCAGACAGACAGACAGATTGAGATAGCTACAGAAACAGGGTTAAGGAGGGAGGAAGGAGAAGTGAGGGGAAGAAAGGAAAGAGGGGGAAGATGAGGAGAGGGAGAGGAGGAAAGGAGAAGAGAGGAGAGGAGAGAATGAACTAGTTTATCTTCACAGGTAAAAACTGGAGCAAGAGCTGTCAATAATCTATCATCTAGGGCTTTGGGGACCAGAACTAGAGGCTGGAATTTAATCACATTGCCTTCAGTTAGTCTGGAAGAGAATGACGAGTTGAATTCCTTCCATTTTCCTATGGTGGGGTCACACGATGGTGTGCAAAGCAGAGATCGTTCTGGGAGAAGCTTGAATGCTTTGTCCGTGAGAAACGCTTGAAGTAGACTGGTGACGTGGCTCAAGAAGGGACTAACCTCTGAGTCTGATAACGAGGGTTAGGTTCGAGGACCACATGGTAGGAGAGAACTGAGTCTTGCAAGTTGTCCTCTGGCCTTCCCACATGAGCCATGGTGCATGTGCACATGCCTGTATGCACATGTAAGTAAATGCAGTTTTAAAAAATAGAAATGTTCGAGGGAATTTAACGATGTTTCCTTGAAGGAGAAACCAGACGAGAAGCTAAACATCTAAAGTGGAGAGAATCTGTTAGGTGATGACACAGGCTCTCTGGGAGGCAGTTTTCCTCATCCTCAAACCATTCCCATGGCTGTTGCTTTGTTAACATGCCTTTCCCAACCTTTTTCTGTGGTAGATGAGGGCCTCTCACCTCCTGCATTAGACTCTTACTCATTTATGAATGAGGAGCCTTTAGTATCAAGATAATGTGGCTCATTAGCTCTATAATAGCTCTGAATTCTTCTGAAATCCCAGTCATTTTATCTTTTCATTGGCTCTACATCCTGTAAGAAGTCAGCTCCAAACATGTGAGAAGAATGTTGACTTGAATTGTTTAGTAAATGTATTTGCTTATAAGACAAGATATAAAAGAAAATTCCCATATTTAAAAGAAATAAAAGAGATGGGGAAATGAGAGGAAGAGAAGAGAAAGAATAGGAGGAGGGGAGGGGGGGAGGAGGAGGAAAAAGAATTATGTAGTACTAGTAGTAACGGTGGTGATAGTAGTAGTAGAAGAAGAATTAGAAGGAGGAGGAGGAGGA
>CABHPH010162445.1:97499-107153 GCA_902168325.1 Peromyscus nudipes | reverse complement strand
TCAGGAAAGAAAGAAAGAAAGAAAGAAAGAAAGAAAGAAAGAAAGAAAGAGAGAAGGAAAAAGACTGGTTGATTAGAGGATGAGCACTAGTCAAAGTCCTGAGGCCCTCCTTCAACAACCCAAGGAACCCCACAGAGCCTCAAGAGCCTGGGCTGCCTCTCAGGCAAACACGTCTACAGGCCCTGAGCTACTAGCGGGCCAACTACTTGGCTAGCTCAGGACCCCGTGACCCTGTACGCATCAGGGACAGCAATGAGTGCAGAGCCTGAGTGTCACACAGACTCACTCTGAGATGCTAACCGCACCACTTAGGATCTTGTGACCTCAGGCATGTCCCTGAACCCCTGGGTCTCATTTTCCACATCTTTGGTATACGAGGCACAGACGTTGCTCACTTTAACTTGTTCTTGTGAAAATTATGTAAGAGAGATGTGGGACACGCCTCTCATCTAGCCTTTGGGAGACAGAAGCAGGAGGGCAGGTGCTTCAAGGCCATATTTGGTTGTGTAGTGAATTTGAGGCTAACCTGAGCTACGTGACACCCAGTCTCAAAAACTCCTAAAGAAAAAAAGAATATTATACAAGAGCATCAGGTAAAGTGCCTGTTGCTAGAGTGAGCAGGGCCTCTGATAGGGTCCTGCTCTCAGTAAATCTTCCACCAGCTGTAACCCGAAAGAGATACTTTCTTGGGGCTATTTATGGAAAGTCACTTGGAACTTTGAGGCTGGTTAGAATCTGCTGCCGACATAGTCAGGTTGGTGACCTGGCCCAGCAGGTCCAAAACAGAAGATTCGACTCCAGGAGTGTCTAGGAGGAAAGCCAAGCAGGCCTGTCACCCCCTGGCTGGGGGTGGAGGAGGCCTGACCCCTCCCAGGTTTCTGCTGATGAACATGTAGGTTGGGGTACTGGGCCCTGGGCTCAGGGGCAGAGGGAAGGCAGTCCCAGAACCCCAGGATCACAGAGCACTCCAGGCTGAAGGAGAGGTATAGGAAGGACCACGAGGGAGGTGTGGTAAGGGACAAGCTCCCGCAGGCGGGTGGAGGACTCTCGGAGAGGCAGAGGGTGGAGAACCAGTTCAGGAATGGACCTTTAAGAAGCCAGTTGGGGAGGAGGGACCTGGAGATGCTGGAAGAGACACAGACAGGGAGGCAGACGCTTAGGCCCAGACTGACACACCACGGGGCACAGTCACCAGAGAATGGAAGCCCAGAATGTCTGAGGCCCAGATGGTGTCTCCCGTAGGTAGGCGGCTGGTTTTACTGAGTGGCTGAAGGAGCTCAAGGAATAGGTGTATAGAGCCTGGTGGGCAAACAGTGTGGGTAAGGGAGGGTCCTAAGGGAAAATACCAAAAAGACTGAAAACACAGAGTACGATGGTTAAATACTGAGTGGGCATGGGCTGTGAGGGCATTTCTCAGTGAGGTCAGTTGAGGCGAAAGGTCCACCCTAAATGTGGGCAGCACCCTTTCCTGGGCAGGAATCCAGCACAAAAAAAGGGCGGGGGAGTGAGCTGAACACCAGTATTCGTGGTTCTCTGCTTCCTGACTATGGATGTGATGCGAGCGAGCAGCTGCCTCACGCTGCCCCGCCTGCCGTGATGGACTGCTTTCCCAAACTGTGAGTGTAAATAAGCCCTCTTCAAAGTTGTTTAAAGGTATTCTGTTGCAGCAATAAGACAAATCACTGATGCAGGAAGTGTGGCTGCAGGTCAGGGCCACAGAAGCCTTGGTGGCCTTTGGACAGAGGTAGTTCCTTTTTGCTGGAAGCTTCTACAACATTAGCTCCGTCCATCCTCTGGTGCCACCCAAGGATGAAAGTGGGCTGTCTCTTTAAGAAACACCTGAGTGACTTGGGCACTCAGCATCTTCTGGCATGTCCTGTGACTCCAGGGCCTGAGATGTAAGGCAGAGCTAAGTTCACAAGAAGTGAGACAGAGAGATGCTTCTAGACAGGCAAGCAGACCAGCAGATAGGCAGGCCAGCAGGCAGCTGGAAAAAAAAAATAGATGGAGGGACAGGCAGGCAAAGCTACTAAGATGTCTGCCATTCCCTGTGGGGGTCTTCCACCCCATCCATTGCTGACACCTCCAGACTCAGAGCACAGATTTATCTCTAAACACCGCCACAATTCAGCTATTGGATCTGTAATCACGGACTCCAATGTTCGCAGGATAAATACACTAACAAACTAATTGTTTGTTAGCGCTGAGGTTCCAGCAATCAACATGTCCAGTGTGAGATATGGTCCACTCGCCTGCTGGAGTCCAAGCCATCACAAGGCTCCATGGCCTGGCACCATGGGTACCCCAAAGGCCTCAGCCGGGTGCTAGCCCACTGTGCACACACGTGCAGAGTCTCTGTGCAGGGTTGGAGGGGGCAGGAGGCTCCCCCTACATGCTGGCACGTAGCCGCTGCTGCCCTGTCTGAGCCTCGTCAGTAGCACACATAAACTAACTCAGTTCCTGGGGACCCCAGAGGAACAGCAGGAACTGTTTGGTAGAGAATTATAGCTGTGGGTGAAATTAGATGTACTCTGAGCCCCAAGGCTGAGAGAAATAAAAAGCATTTTAAATGGAGTGTAGAATTCATATTCCTCAGTCACTTTCCAATAAATAAATCTTGTACCGTTTTTTTCTGTAAACAGTGGTTACACGCGGCTTCTATTGTCTCCATGTTCTATAAGCCAATGGGCCAGGAGTGGCTGGCCAGGCGCTGGGGTGGGAGTGAAGACAGTGGGGTATCTGTGAGGCCTGGGGACCCCAAGACCTAGTGGCTTGTTGGGGAGCACCCCCACTTTAAGGAAGTATCAGGAGGGCCCTGGGGCAACAGCCCAGCTGTGAGCACTCCTTAGATATTCCCCCAAGGCCCAAGTCTAGGGCTCCAGCGTGACTCCATCTCTCTGGATCACTCTCACCCTGGGAAAGAAAGCATTCCTGGGAAGGGACAGTGGAGGGCAGCAGGGAAATCCTACAGGCCAGCCACCATTCACTGCGGCTCCCATTGTTCTAGCTTTCCTCTGTAACACCTCTGCTGCCTCTTGCAGAGCTGGCACCTCCTCCCACTCGAGATACAAAACACCCACAGAAAACCACAGAGAAGAGCCATCTCCCGATCCTATCACCCTGGAAAAAGATCACTGCAGATGTGTTGGTATTTTTCCCTCTGGATTATTTATTTATTTATTTACTTACTTACTTACTTACTTATTTACTTATTTACTTATTCATTTTTTGTGGAGGGGGGGATGGATACATCAACACATACGCATTTCATGGAACAGAAACAATCTGTACCAACATGTGTCAGGAGCCATTGTGCAAATTTGGAATAGATGATGTCTGAATTCTATAACAAAGAGTTTGTGGTAGTGCTTAATGGTAAGCTAGGTCACTGGTCACCACGATATGTGCTCACAGTTTGGGGTGACTTCATGTGTCCCTTCGAACAGATGCACAGTCTCATGCAGCTCCCTTCCCCATGGCCCTGAGAAGGCATCACAGCAAACCTTCGGGGAGGGGGGGAGGGAACCTCCAAGGTCATAAAGGTCAAGGGCCTCAGAACCTCTGTGAACACTCGCATGTGTGACTCCTGGTGTGTTTACACTTCCTGCACTGTGCCCCAAACCCAGGCCCCAGTGGACAGTCCTGCCCTTCTTTGGTCCAGGGCAGCTGGGTTCAGAGCCTCTCCTCTGAGCTCATCTCCTCTCCCACCGAATAACGCAAAGCCCTGAAGTCCAGGACACGGCCTCAGTGTGTGCCTGTCAGAGACACGTGTTCTCCCCCGACCCTCTCTGACAGGGTCCCCCCATGTAAATCAGGCTGGCCTGGAGCACATCATCTCTTAAACTAGGAACAAGACCCCTTGTGGCCGGGCGGTGACTCGGTGGTGGAGTGCTTGCCTGGCATGCAGTATAGATTTCATATGAGATTCTCTCGGTCCATTTCCAGCACTGCACAGGTAAAAAGGGAAGACACCCAAAAATCCTTCCTGTAATTAAAATTTGCAAATAAAATACACCATGCAGTGAGATTAGCCAAAACCCACCCCCAAAAAAGTCTTAGGAAAAAGGAAACACAGCAGAGGATTCTGGGACAGGTTTCCCCAGCTCTCCCTCCCCTTGCTCTTGTTCCTGCTTCTACACACGTACCCATTTTACAGAAGAAAAGTATAGCCAGTGTGGCTAAGTACGGGAAGATAGGGAAGAAAAAGGAAGAAGCCACCCTTTGCTGGGCTCCTCAGCCCTGTTTCCTGGGACTAGACACCCCCAAGGGCTCACAGACCTGAGAACCTAGTGTTTCTCCAGGGATGTGAGGTGAGATGCAGCATGTTTTCTTCGAACATAAAGGCCCCATCACTGAGGCGGGAGGATGGAGAGGTTCCATGTGCCATTCACTGACCCAAACAACCCTCATCTGAGGGTCCCTCCAAGTGGCATTATGACCATAGCAGCCCAAGCCCTTCATGGGGAGAATGCATGAGCTGACCCTGAGCAGAAAAATGGAATCAGCCAGAGAAGAAGGGCTGAGTCTTGGATTTGGGGTCCACAGGATCCTGCTCCACATGGCTGAGGGGCTCCTGTGGAACTCCAGGCTGTCTTGCCCTCTCTGGACCTCAGGTATGTCTATGAAGCAGGGACAGTGACAGTCCCACCCAGGGGGTAAAGGAGTACAGATCCAGTAATGATCCACTCTGTGTCCGAAGTGGCAGCTGATGTGGGGTGGCCAGGCTCCCTTCTTCCAGGGCCTTTGGTCATTTATTTATTTATTTATTTATTTATTTATTTATTTATTTATTTATTTATTTATTTATTTATTTATTTATTGTTAATTAAATGGTAAAATTTCATATCTGATTATTTACTGCCAGCCTGTGCCATTACGAGCTCCTATGTAAATCACAGCACGGAGCTAGGCTCTGACACACTCCTTTATCTGCTCCCCAACAGCCTTGGAGAAGGGCCCAGGAAGGGAGAGACTGTCCTGGACAGCCCACACTTGACCCGACTCCCTTGACCCTAGTTTGACCCAGTGCCCTACACTACACCATCAGGACTCCCAACTAGAGTCCCCAGAAGAACAGCTCATTGCAAACCTCCAGTGTAGAGGCAAACACATCCCCTTACTCCATGCTAGGGTCTGCTGGAGCCCAAGTTGACTGCCATAGATACAGCCGCACTGATAGACACGATACCAAGACAGGATGGTTAAGTAGCTTGCCAGAAGCTCCACAGTTGTTCTGAGGGGCACGAGAATTTAAATTTTGTCACTTAGCTCTGAGGTCTGTACTCCAAACTCTCTGCCTCAGTGATTAGGAAAGGACAGGTTTGGGACTGATCAGACCTGGGCGTCTAACTCTAGGTCTCATACCCACAAACCATGTGAGCTTAAGCAAGATATCCACTCCTCCTGCCTCCATTTCCCTATGGAGACAGTAATGTTTTCCTGCCAAGATTGGGACACCAGAGTTGGGCTTTTCTTTACTCTGGGCATGTGTTGAGACCTCAGCCCAGGACAACAGTGAGGTGGGGGTGCCAGATTTGGGGGTGCCCAGGTTGGTGCAACAGCATATGGAGACTAGAGGTCTCAAGGAACCACCACTGACTGGGCCTGCAGAATCCCTAATTGGCCCAGATGGGCTCCAGATGCCTCAGTCCCAGTGCCCACTAGGAAAGAAAGGACTCTGGAAAACCCCAGGGGACTAGGTCACCACAGAGGTTCCTCGACTCTGGCCTTGAAGATCAACAGAAGGGGGACAAGCCATCAGGGGAACAAAGGGTACTGTCTCCCTCATGTGATGGGAACCCTAGAGGCAGCTGGGACCATGTGTCTGGTCCAGAGTTGCATCTCCAACCTCAGAACCCAGCCAGACAAGAACCTGGTGGATGGATGCATGGATGGATGAATAGTAATAGAGGAAAGGTCAACAAATCAAGATGAATGAATGGATGGATGAATGAATAAATACTTGGATGCAGGATGGATGGAACAAATGGCTGAACATAAGACTAGATGATTGGGTGGGTGGATGGATGGAAGGAAGGAAGGAAGGAAAGAAAGAAAGAAGGAAGGAAGGAAGGAAGGAAGGAAGGAAGGAAGGAAGGAAGGAAGGAAGGAAGGAAGGGTGGGTGGATGGATGGATGGAAGGAAGGAAGGAAGGAAGGAAGGAAGGAAGGAAGGATGGAAGGAAGGAAGGAAGGATGGATGGATGGATAGATGGATGGATGGATGGATGGAAGGAAGGAAAGATGGATGGATGGAGTAAACAGACAAAAGAACACACAAACTGTTGAATGAGCCAATGAAGGAAAGATTGAACATATTGGGAAGCATAAGAACCAATTTTTAACAGCCCATGCCGGTGATCTCAGGAGGCAGAAGCAGGAGGATTATGGGTGTAGGACAGCCTTGGCTACACAGTAAAACCTTGTCTCAAAAGAACCCCACAGAAAACACCAACTTTAGCAACAAAAGGGCAAATGAGCAGAGAGACACATCTGGGACTGAGCCAGCGGACGGACAGTTGGATGAAATGGGAAACGTAAAAATTAGATGAGCAATAACGAATAAACAGAACAGAGTAACAGAAGGGGAGAGACGGGAAGGAGGAGAGGAGGAAGGGAGGCAGAGGAAGAGCCGTGAAGACAGGAAGAGGAAAGGCTGCAGGGCCTGGCAGCAAAGTGTCCCCACCCCCGGTCCCCAGGTCCTGGCCCCTGCACCCATTCTTGTCCCTGGGCTTGGAGGACGGAGCCTCCGTTGGCTGGCAGCAAGGAAAGCTGGCTGGGGAAACCAGCTTCACCGACCACCCAGCGAGTCTTTAACTATTACATTAAACATCTGCTTTGCCTTTCACGAATCGGGTAGTGTTTCACCCCTGAGATATCTGATTTTATTACCTTCCAGGGAGAGGGCCAGGCAAGTGTTCTCATTGATTTGCGCATTAAATATATTAGTAATAAAACAACATCTCCGTAAACCAATTGTAAAATCAATATTAATTGGTACCAAAATATCACAAGTAGTTGAATTACAATTAAGGGTGGTGGTGAGTCTTACCTCAGGGCACAGGGTCCTGAGGTCCCAGAAGGGAGAGGAACTTGGGGAGGAATCAGATTTCAGAGCCAGGTAAATCTGGGTTTCCTCTCTGAGCCTCAGTTTCCTAGTCTGGAAAATGGGGTTAACTGTTCTCACAGAGGAAGTCTGGAGAGGATTAAATGGGCCATGTGTTTGGTGCCTGGTAGTCAGAGAGTCCAAGAAATGTTCCCTTCCTCACCTTGTCCTCACACCATTATAAAGCGTGAGTCATACGATGGTGAGAACGGTGCTGACGGAAGAGTGGAGAGAAGAAAAGAGGGTCCTGAACAAAGGCTCAGGTTACAACAGCCACAGCAGAGCTGGTCCCCTTGACCACATCCTGCACCCCTCCAGGCCCCTGTCCTGCCCTCCCAAAGTGCTCAGGAGGACATTTGCTGTGGGCTCTGAGAGCCTGCGCTCTGGGGGATTCATTAGCTGTAGCTGTATTTGAGGCTGGTGGTTAACCCCCAGGATGGCAGTCCACGACAGAACTTCCCTCAGCTTCCTTTCCCCTCTTCAGATGAGAATCTGAGGCAGCTGTGCGGGGCTGGGGCTTGACCATGAACCAAGAGCCTCTTGATTTCAGCGGCAGTGAGGATTTCCAAGGGGGAGGAAGAGCCACGAAGCTAAGAGGAGGCAAGGCTGCGGGCCCAGCAGCCAAGTGTGTCTTGTCCCCATCCCCTGTCCCCAGGTCCAACAGCTCACAGCAGCTCCACAGCAGTGGAGAGGTAACTGGGACCCTGCTGTCACATCTTGGGGTGGTAGGCTACAGCATGTAGGCAGACAGAGACCACCTGTGCCCAGAAACATCCTCTGCTGGTTATTCATTCCTCCATGAGTATTGGGCCTCCTTTGCTCTTTGGAGGTGACTATGGAGGTGATAACCAATTGTGCATATGTTGATAAAGGACCTGGCTCCCTGCCAGAAACTTCACCCATGCTTTCTAATTTGCTACACTCTATAGCACAAGCACATGGTTCTGTTCACAGGCTCTGGCCAGAACTACTTCAGTTTTAAATCTCAACGTTGTTACTCTTACTGATAAGTTGTATTCATCAGCTACGGCCTATGATGCTGTGTAACAAACCACCCTGAAGTTACTTGGTGACTGACATTAAACAGATTGTCATGCACACAGGGCTGCAAGTTGCTTGTGGTTTGTTGGTCTAGGCAAAGCTTTTCTTCGGGCTGAGAGTCAGGGTCAAGGAGCCTCATAGTTCTTTTATCATTCTGGGATAAATGGCTGCCCAGGGCAGCTTCCCATCAAGCTAAGGGAACCATACAGGACAGTGAGGAACCACTCCTCAGGTCAAGTCCACTAGAAACTGGCCAGAATGAGTTCTATGGCCAAAGTCGACATCACAGATTAGAGAAAATACCCTCTATCTGTGATGTGTGTGGAAATAAAGATTGGCTGAACATATATCCAAATGGTCATAGTGACCCTGGCCTCCATCAGCTCATCTGTAACATGGGCCAAGTACAGGGGTTGGTCTGAGTACAGGATCACCCAGCATCCAACCTTGCTTCCCAGTATCCAACCTTGCTTCTGTGATGTCGTCTTCTCTTGGTTCTCAACATGTTATCAGCCTCGTGGGATGGAGGAGGCCTAGGTCCCTATGTCATGCTGTGAACCCCTTGGTACCCAGGTCAGTCCACCTTGCTGCTCCTCATGCACAGCAGCTCTCCCTGAGGTTCTCAGGATGGCTGTGACCCCAGAGTCCTACATGGTGGCTGGTGCAGCTGCCTGCAAGGCCCTTCCTGGCTATCCCCAGGCAGCCATCACTGCTCCTGGTATACTGAAAATAGATGGGGCAGGGAAAGCTTTGTTTGGGCAGGCCCAGAAAATGGTGACCATGCTATGGTTTGACTAAGTGTCTTGAAAGGCATACATGGCGGATCTACTATCCTCAATATCTGCCCCCAAAAGTCAAGGTTTTCCAGAAATCAGAGGGGAGAGTGTGGCCCCCATTGCTTCACCAGGCAGTGGTGTCGGCAATACCCATCTTGTGCCTGCATGTGCATGCACACATGTACACACCTATGCACGTGGAAGTGTGTCTTTACATGCCCAGCTGTGCACAATCTCATACTTGGGTGTGTGAATTGCTCACTCAGTGTATGTGTTCAAACATAGCCCAGATGCACGTGTGTGCATATCCACACCCAGACAGCCCTCATGTGCATGTTCTCATGGGCTTCCAACATGAACAGCAGACAAAGAATACGCCTTCCTGCTGGGGTTGCATGGGTACATGAGCTAGGATGGCACAGAGCAGACTAGACGTCAACACCCACCCGCCTTTGTCCTCCCCCTTCCCACAGCTGAAGTTTAATGCGTGACTTGTTCATGGTTATTATTTCCAGTGTCTTGCTTCCTTTGAGACCTGCCATGGTTCTTAGCTGGGCTTTATTTAAAAGTCCAGGGCTGACAAGACACTAGCCTTTTAGGTAAAAGCACTAGCCATCAGGCCTTGTGACCCGAGTTCAATAGAGAGGACCCACACACTCAAGTGAATAAAAACAGTTTTGGTTTTTTTTTTTTTTTTTTAATTTCAGTCCCCTTTGAGATGGCTCAGCGGAGC
>CABHPH010162445.1:84999-92499 GCA_902168325.1 Peromyscus nudipes | reverse complement strand
GGGATGGAGGGTACAGGGAGGATAGATAAGGCTGCAGCTCTGGGGGACTCCGCAGAGGTTGTCCAAGGAAATGCCGCATCAGAGCTATTCACCATGTCAATGAGTCAGTGGCTGCACTACTGGTGTGGTCTCTTGGAGGTGTAGAAAGATACAGAAGAGCACCTGAGGACATCCTCAGTGCTCCCCAAGTGTGAGCTCTGAAGACAGGCATTAAGAAATTTGAGGAGGTAGAGGCAGGGGGATCCGGAATAGATGTTAGCTAACTAGTGAGTTGAGGATCACCCTAAGCTACATGAGACCTTGCCTTAAAAGAGGATGTCAGGCTGGGCAGTGATGACGCACGCCTTTAATCCCAGCACTCAGGGGGCAGAGGCAGGCAGATCTCTGTGAGTTCAAGGCCAGCCTGGTTTACAGTGCGAATTTTAGGACAGCCAAAGCTACACAAAGGAACTCTGTTTCAAAAAAAAAAAAAAAAAAAAGAGGGTGTTGGTGGCTGGGGAGATGGTTTGGCAGGTAAACCACTTGCTGGGCGAGCTTGAGAACCTGTGTTCAGATCCATAGCACCCACGTCAAAGCCAAGTGTGACTGCATTTACTTGTAACCCCAGCATCTTAGGAGCAGGGAGATGGGATCTCTGGGGTTTTCCAGTCTCCAGCTCAAGTCCAGGGTCAGTGAGAGACCCCAACTCAAGGCAGAGGGTGGAGCAGGGTGGCTTCGTCACTATCAACAGCTCTATCAAGCCTCTTAGTGACAGGGACAGCTTCAAATCCCAGCCAAGACTGAGGAGCTGTGTGACCTTGGACATGGCCATTTACCTCTCTGTGTACTTCCCTCCATGTGGGGCAGCCTGGGTTTTCAGCTAGCTGCTTGAAGGTGAGTTTTGACACAATTTGTACTGCTCAGAACCACTGTCCAGATAGGGGACTGACGGCCCCAGGCACACAGTGACTTGGCTTTACCCAGCCGCTAAGCCAGTTGGCCCCAAAGCTCCACAGGATGGGGACCTGACCTCTTTTATTTACCAGCCCAGGGGAGCGGAGGAGAAGGGAAGAGAATGGACAGGGTCCATCAGCATTGATGCTGGCTAGGGGGTAGGACTGAGCAGAACATGGGCAAAGATGGAGATGTGGGGAGGGGAGGCTCTGACTAGCCAATGATGAGCCATTTGTTGCTTCTGGAAGGGATAGAGCAGCGGCCACAGGCTGAGAGGCAAGTGTGGGGTGGGACACCTATCCATGCTCCCCAGCAGCTCTTGTGAACAGCGTGGGCAGATCTGCAGCATCTGCCAATTGACCCGGTATAAATTCCCCACCCCTGAGAGACCCTCGATTGCTCAGTAGGTACAGCCTCCTCCCGGGTAGCCCAGCTGGATCTACCCTGTCCTCACCTGGGGGCCTGCTTCTAGCCAAGGCTATCCCTGTTGGTCCTTGACCTCCCACCTGAGCAACGAGCTAAGGAGTTTTAGGGAGAGTCAGCCCCCCACACACATCTGTCCCAAGCATTGTGACATCTTTATTTCCACCTGGGGCAAAGGAGGACCCTCTTTTCAGGCCAGCTGGGGAGGTGCAGATGGTGGCAGGGTCACCTTGCAAAGAGTTATGGGCCTTGAAAGAAGCGGGAAGACGCACGGCTCTGCAGGCAACAGCCGAGGATAGTAATCTGGACAGACAAGGAATCGATGGGAATTTCTATTTAGGGAGGAAATCGATAGGAATTTCAAGGTAGGAAAGGGGGAATTACCTTTAATTGGAGCATTCGTCCAGCTGGCCCTGGGGTGAGGCCAAGGCTCACCAGGCCTTGGGGGGACAGCCAGGTGGCCCATTCTGCCCCGGCCCTGACTGCTGCACTTTAAACTGCACCAGAGACTCTTCTCTCTCGGAGCCTCTGAAGCCTGGATCGAGCACGTCAGGGTGTGAGAGGTGGGGTGTGCTGGGAATCACACTTCCTAAGCTGGCAGGTGCCTACAGCAGAACCACCTGCCTCACCCATGAGGGGTAAATTCTGACATGTCAGATAAGGGGAGCCGAGAGGTGCCAAACCCCGTCCCAAGGACGGGGTAGATGAATCTGTATTAAACCCCATGGGTAGGTTCTGCTACCTCCATTTTAGAGGAGATATTATCTCCATTTTGAGACAAAGAGAAGTTGAACTTCTTGCCCATGGTCACCCAGCTAGGAAATATTTGAGCTGGATTTTGAAGACTTGCCCACCTGGTACTCTGGGCTCTGGGCCTCATGGATGGTGTCAGTCCTGCTGGCAGTACCAGGTGCCTCAAGCTGGTCTGTCCCAGGAACACCCTCTGGGTGGAACTCAATGAGTGCCTCAAGGCCCTCCCTGGGGAAAGGAAGGTTTAAGCCACATGAAGAAGGTCTAAGATGGCACCGCCCATTAACTCTCATACACCCCCAGATCCCCCAAGGAAAAGGCTGCTGACCTCAGGAGGAGACCCAGGACTCCCAGATTCCTAACAGACTCCCCAGAGGGAAGACCTGACTGCTCACAAGGCCTTTAAAGAGTTGTGGAAGACACACCCCAAGAACAGAGAGCTCCACACCACTCCCACTTGCTACCCAGGGCCTTCTGGGAGCTTGAGCCTGGGCTCCTAGGAAAGACCTCCTTGGGAGGAGCCCTGTGCCCTGCTGACTTCTGGGAGCTTTTCTGCAGAATGAAGTGACATCATCCTGGAAGCAGACCTGGGGAGCAGAGGGTCAGTCCCCCACTCACCAGAAGGGAGTCCCTTCTATATTTCTTGGCGAATCATCGGTGTGACAAATGCTCAGATATTCAACTTTGAAGGGAGGTTGTGGGGACAGGAAGGGACAGTGTGTCGGGGGAGGGAGGGTCCCTCCGCCTTTCTATTAACTTGATGTTATAGAGAGGAAAGTGGAATACAGGGAGGGGTGACCCTCTGACCATCTGCCACCATGCGCATTAAGGTCAGAGCCCCCGTCTCCAGCATACACCCCATTCTTGTGCCAGAAGACACAGCATCCCAGCCTTTAGAAGGTGACAGCCAGGGAAAGGAGAGGCCCAAGAGCAGGTAACATGCAGTCTTGGGGGGTCAGATGGGGAGCATGGGTGATTACTGGTGCCTCTGGAGTCCTGGATGCTGAGCTGGGAAACTCAGGCAAGCTGTGCTTGTAAGAATAATCAAGGCAGATCTCTGGAGATGCTGGAGTCCTCCTTCCTCATTTCCTTAAACACTTCTAGCTCAAACTTCAGGGGTATCTTCGGGGGTTGGGTTGTGTCAGGGCTGCAGGGCCACATGGGATTAAATCCTCTTAATCTTGGACTGGAAGTTAAGTGGCACTGTGGGCTAGGGAGCTTGAACACCCCACTGCAGCCTCAGTTTCTCCATCTGTGAAGTAAGAACCAGTCCTTCTATAAACCATGCCTAAAGGGTGTCTGCTGAAGGAGTGACTGGGTTCCTGGGTAAACAGAGAGATGGATGGACAGATGGATGAATGGACAGACACATGGATGAGTATAATGGGTGAATGAAATAATGACTTCACCTCTCTCTGTCTGGCTAGCCTTGCTGAGAAGACCAAACTTTCAAACCCGACACCAAGAGACACAAACTCCAAGGCATATGCCCCACCCCTGCCCCAGGAGACACCTCCACCCAGGCAGGGGCCGGCATACATGGTCAGGGTGTCACTGACCATTCCCAACCCTTATGAATGGACAGTCACCTCCCCCCATGTCCCTCAAGCCTCCCACATGGGCTGAGGGTCCAGTCAGATGGTGACACCACACAGTCCACATTCTGGGTTCTGACTTGGGGATGCCAATTTGCCCATACTTCACTGGTGTACCGGTGGTGGGCACCGAACACTATGGAATATTCTTTCTCTGGTACTACAGCATACCCCACCAGAAGTGCATTGTGACTTCATAGGGTAGGGGATGTGAGGCCAGGGCTAGAAGTGTTTTATCCTGTCCAAGGCCACTGATATGGCTCTGCTGTGCCCTCCACGCCACCCTGCCTGGTTGTGGCTGGTATTGAGTGCCCAGCCATCCTGCCCTCAGGGGTATGGGGAGTCTGTCCATTCTTCCACCCCTCACCCCACTGGCCAGCCCTGCATCTCTGTGCACTCCTAGGTCAGGGGCTCCGTGGGCTCAGCTGGAGCTGAAGGTTATTGGAATCCCCAGGCCCTGCTCATCTCATTACTTCCAGAGCAGGGTCAGCAGCTTTTACAGACCCCATAAAACATGGCTCTTAGTCACCTGAGCGCACCGCGGGCACAGGCAGCCTGTCCATTCCCAGCCAGGACAAGTCTCTCCTTAACGAAGTAATCTCCCAGACTCATAAACCCCAGAAATGTCACGGGTGGCCTGTGCCCCTAAAGATAATTCCAGGGTCACACCTGGCCCTGCAGGTTTGTGTGAGGAGGCAGATGCCACTCGGCAGAAGCCCCAGGGCTCATCCTCTGCTCCCTCAAACAAGCCTAGAGAGTGCACTCCACTAGCTAGCGCCAGGACACAGACGTGGGGCAGGTGGGGGAGGTGGGCATCAGAGCTGGAATTTGAACCCAGAGCCAGGCCAAGCAACACTCAGGTTTCAGTGAGGTTCCCTGGTGCCCTACACTGCCCCCTGCTGGAGTAACTGTAGGAGGCAACACTCTAATGAGCAGAGCATCCAGGCCAATTTTCAGATGGCACAGTCTCACCTACCCCCAAAGATGCCCCAGTGTTTCTGGGAGCCACCAGAGGGCATCTCATGGGCTCTGTCTACTTAGGTCCCCAATTGACTATTCTAGAGTCCAAGACAATGAAAGCCTCTTGCTGCCTCTAATACTGACCCCCACACTCCAGCCTCACACTCCAGGTACCAGAACCCGAGTCAGAAAATGCGTCATTTTCAGTCCTCAGCTGGGAACTGTGGTCCAGCTGGAGCTGGGAGTGTCCATGCTGGTCTAGTTGGGGCTGGGGTTCCCCACTTTGCAGCTGTGCTAGCCTCCATGAGCCCTTCTTTTTGCCTGTGATGTGGGAGCGACCATGAGGAGCATCACACCTCCAGGCCTGGAGCCTGCCCCACAGTAAGACGCACATGGTCCTATTCCACATGACCGTCACGCCTCTCCCCCAGATCCTGACCTCCCCCAATGCCACATGGATTCTACTCCACAGGGGATGTCCTCAGGCCTCTTTCTACACCCCAGAGCTACCACTAGCCTTGACAGATGTGTGCAATGACCCCCATACATATACCCCCTACTCCACCCCCAATGGCTTGGCGTGCACAGTCCCAGCTTTTAGAGATTTCAGGGTCAGTTCTCACCCATTTCTGGGGGGTGCATCTGACATTGCCTATTAGGAGAAAAACAGGGAGAGAAGCCAGACCAAGGGGGATTCTGGGCCCTCTCCTAATAGGAGTGTGCATGTGTGCACATTTACACGTAAGTGGATCAGGTCAGGTTACAGGGACAGGGTGCCTTTTCCCAACTGTTGAAAATTCCCCATCCTCTGCCCTGTCTTGTGTTTCCTGGCAGGATTCTGCCCCACCTTACACTCAGGAGATGGGCAGCACCGCATCTCTGGTTCCCTTCCCAGCATGGGAGGTTTTAGTTACTCAGGTATGACTCAAAGATCAGCCCTTTCTTTTCTTCCTTCTCCTCCTGCAAAACCTATTAATGATGGAGTGGAGGTGGGTGTATGTGTGTGTGGGGGGGCACTGCTCACATCAGGCAGGGCAGGTGGAAACTGTGTGGTGTAAAACGAGGCCTGAGGACATACGGGTACACACAAACATTCACATCCAAGGCTGCAGAAAACAGTGTGTCCTCAGCCTAAAATCTCTTGCATTCTGTCCCAGACTATGACACACATGCACACACATGTGTGCACACACAGTGACTCAGAGGCCTGCACACTCCCACTCTCGTCCGTGTGCCACACATCGAGAGGCCAGTATCCCACCCCAGCCTGTTGTTCAGCAGCTGACGAGACACCAGGGTGCTGCTGTACTGAAGACCCTTCATGTCTTCAAGGAGGGAAAGGTCGTTCCCAGCACTAAGTCCCGTGAAAACCCTCAGGCATCAGGGTCACATATTGTCTGTGCCTGAGAGGCTGGCCCTGCAGCACCTACCCAGGGCTTTGGGAATAGGAGTCCCCAGGGTGAGAGCACCCTGGCCTGGCTGAGTGGCCTTTCTACAAAGCAGAAAATGAGCTTCTAGGACAGTGGGGACTAGGGGGACCCCAACAACAGAAGAAAAGGAGAGACGCTGGGAGAAGGAGATGGAGAAAGAAGAATGAAGGGCAGCTGTGGGGAGGAGATGAGGGGAGGGCCCCAGGGATGGGAAGAATTCCAGCTGTGTTCCAGGGGTTGTAGATTCTTACTTGCTGTTCCTCATTTCTATCGTATGGCTGCCATTCTTCTGTGACCAAAGTCATACATACCAAGTGCTGAATATGTGTTTGTTGGTTGAATGAATGAAGGCCTAGCTCTCCATCTTCACCTCCAGCCTGGTCCTCCTTCCCCCCCAAGGTGCTGGGCTGGCCTCCCTAGGGCAGAAGGCCTAGAATTAGCTCCCTGCTGTTCATGGCCATGTAGTCTGCAAGGTATCTGTCTCAATTTACCCCAGGATCATCTATTCCTTACCAATAATGCTGCCAAGAGTCTCAGTAGGAAATCCTGATGACCCTCTTGGATGGAGGCTGCCGTGTGTGTGTGTGTGTGTGTGTGTGTGTGTGTGTGTGTGTACATGTGTGTGTTCTCATGCATCTACTTGTGAATACAGGCATATACACAGACATGGAGATAAAAATGGCTCCCAAAGGCTCACAGATTTGAAGGCTTAGTTAGTCATCAGGGAGTGGCACTATTTGAAAAGGATTAGGAGGTGTGGCCTTGTTGGAGGAAGTGTGTCACTGAAGGTGGGCTTTGAAGTTTCAAAAGCTCACACCAGGCCCTTCTCTGTGCCTGCAGATCAGGATGTAGCCCTCAGCTGCTCCTTCTGCACCATGCCTGCATGCCTGCTGCCATGCTCCCTGCTGTGATGATGACAAGCTAACCCTCTGAAACTGTGAGCCAGCCTCAATTCAACGCTTTCTTTCATAAGAGTTGCCTTGGTCCTGGTTCTCCGCACAGCAACAGAACAGTGACTAAGCCAATCTTCACCTTCACCTTGTTTGAGAGTCTTGCTGTTCACCCTGCACACACACCAGGTGGCTGGCCCTTGATACCGCCCTGTCTCCACCTCCCTCTCCCTGAGGAGTGCTGGGGTTACAAACACCCATGCCACTGTGTCCAGCTTCTGCATGCATTCTGGGATCTAGATTCAGGTTTGGGCGGCAAGAGATTTTACTCACTGAGTCCTCCTGCCTCCCAATGGGTTCTTTAAAAGGACCAGGAGAAGCTGGGGCAGTTAGCCTCTTTAATAGGAAACACATGGACCCTTTCAATGCACACCTTTGCAGTGTGACCTGGTACCTTCTCCTATGGGAAAGTGGCATCTCATCCTGCCTGGTGGATCTGTGCTGACCTGGGGACATCTC
>CABHPH010162445.1:72231-84989 GCA_902168325.1 Peromyscus nudipes | reverse complement strand
GGATCTGTGCTGACCTGGGGGCATCTCATCCTGCCTGGTGGATCTGTACTGATCTGGGGGCTTGCCCTGGCCAGTGGGAGGGGCAGAAGTGGCAATGTGCTGGTTGTGGGCCCAAGCCCCAAGAGGCCTCATAGGCTTATCATCCTGGTCTTGAGATCCACACCTACCCCCACCCCACATGAGCATGAACACAATTGGGCTAGAAAACAAAGAAACAGACCCGCCTAGATAAGGCAGACTATCTTCCAGCCAACCACAGGACATGAGTGAGCCCAGCCAAGATCTGCTGTGCCCACTTACATACCCACCCACAGAACAGAAACAAGAGCCAAAGAAACAGTTGTGTTTTGAGTCACTAAGTTCTGGGGTGATTTGTTACACAGTTAAAGCTGACTGATACATCATCCTAGGGGCTGTTAAAAAAGAATACAGGTCAAGTGTTCCAGGCGATACACAGTGTGATAAGGCCTCAGGAAACAGTAGCTATGTTTTTTGAAGATTAGCATTTGGGGCTAGGGAGACCGCTCAGTGGGTAAGAGCAAGTGCTGTTCATGAGAATCTGAGCTCAGATCCCAACACCCATGTAAAAAGCCAGACACGCCATTTGCATGTCCATAACACCAATGCTTTAGGGGGATGGAGACAGGAGGGTCTCTGGGGCTTGCTGGCTGCCAGCCTGGCTCTGTGTTCAGTGAGAAACTCTGTCTCAAAGGGATAGGGTGGAGAGTGCTACCACTCTATCAGGACACCTGACACCTTCCGGCCTCCTGGAGCATATACACTTACACCTACCTGAACACACACATGCATAAACACACATCACACTCGTAAATACATATATACATACACTCACATGCCAGGGGAGGAGGGGGTGGGGGGAGGGGGCTCTATTGGAGGCCTACATGGATTCCCAGGACCACAAAGGCCTATGAAAAGTACAGTCACAGCAGCTACCTGAATGGAGGCAGGCATTGCAGCTGGCACAGTGGCCTTTACCACACATGCCAAGGGACTTCCTGGATTGTACAAATGGAGACCCATGGTGATCTGGCATGGAAGTGAGACAAAGCTGCTTTACAGTCGGGCAGTGTCCTCCAGTCTCGAAGGGCAGAAAGTGGGGCCCGTTAGGAGGGTGGTGGTGGGCCCAAGAAACTGAAGACTGCCTGCGTCTCAGTGAAAGGTACTGTGGGGAGGAGGCGACAGAAAAGCTGAGGAGCATGGCTGTCCTCCATCCCACTTCGTTCCCACGCCCTGAGCAGCGGCCCACAGACCTTTGTGAAATGCTGCATAGAATAGCATCCACGGAGCTTCACCAAGCAAGGGTATCCTTGCTGGGAATGAGATGGGCACAGCAGGGTGGAGGCAATGCAGGAGTGGCAGATAAGGGGTGGGTGGGGACAGAGGATCAAGATGCTCAGTGGCCTCAGGGAAGGGAAGGGAATGCCTCACCACAAGACACATCTGTGGACCCAGGTCATTTTCTTTAGCTTCAAAGAGAAACAGAAGGCCCGGGTGGCTGGAGACAGCACCATGCAGGCCACACAAAGCAAAGGAAGGCTGGGCTCCCACCCAGCCTGGAGCAGGCACCATAAGGAGAGTCAAGGAAGCCATAATGTCGGGGCACAGAAGACAGTGAGGGCAGAGGGGAGCCAGGGGAGAAATGAACAGGAAGGGTAGGAATGGCACTCTGTCCTCAGTGCCCTAACGGGCTTTCAGCAGCCAGGGTAGGGCTGAGAAAGGAACCCCTAAGCCACACAGGGTGCTGCCAGAACTTTCCCATCATCTCTGTAGTATGGTTGTCTCTGTTGGAGGCCAGGAGGGGACTGGATCTTCTATTTCACTCCTAGCTGCTGAAAGAGATGATGTTAACAACAATGCTGATAAGCTCACACAACAACAAACCGGCCGAGAGACGGGAACCACTGGGCACAGCAGAGGGGGGCATGGGAGTGTGGGCTGGGCACAGACCAGACCTAAGTGTGCCTACTGCAGATGGCAAGGCCAGGCTACTAAACAGGGCTTGGAATCCTGGCAACTCACTGATAGTCGGTGAAAGCATCGTGGCGAATCACAGAAGTGTCTGTTACACTCTGAGAAGGAGTGGTTCTCTGCACATGCCTCAGGGACACATGTATAAAGACAGACAGACACTCAGGCCAGGACAGAGCGCCTGCCAGAGGGGAAAGCACCAAAAGTTACCACACTGAAAGAAAATTGAAACATGCATATGATGTGAGAGTAGAGGAGGGAGTGATTCGGGGTACCCATGTGTGAAAGCATCACACTGAAACCCATTGTTCTGTCCCACTAAAGAGTCAATTTAAAAGAAATTGGTGAATAACTGTTGTGAATGCAGACACAAAAATCCCCAATAAAAATGATAGAAAACAGAACCTAGAAACCCATAAGACCAGTTCCACTCTGACAAAGTGAAGTTTATCTCATGAGTGCAGGGATGGTTTAATGTCCAAAAGTCAATGAGGTAACATACCACACCAACAGAACCAACCCAACATCCTCTGCTCATCTCAGCACACACAGGAAAAAGTGACAAATTCAACCTCCCTTCTTGGTCAATGCACTAACTAAACCAGGAATTGAAGATGATTTTTCAACCCTGGTAAGGACAGCAATGGAAACCCACAGCTCCGCCATACTTGGTGGAGGAAGACTGCTTGCCCTCTGAGCAGGAGTGAGGAATGAATGCCTGCTCATCTCCGTTATACTTGACACGGGCTGGAAGGTCTAGACAGATAAATTAGGCAAGAAAAAGTAAGAAATGTTGTCTCTATGGCAAAGAAACATGTAAAACCATCATGACTTCAGATAACCTAAGATTTTTGTATGTGTAACATCCTCAGGGATAGATGTACACATCAAAAATAAGTATTAGAAGAGCTGGAGGGATGGCTCAGTGGTTAAGGGCACTGGCTGATCTCAGAGGAGACCTGGGTTTAGTTGCCAGCATCTACTTGGTGGCTCACAACCATCCATGATGCCAGCTCAAAAGGTTCCAATGCCCTCTTCTGGCCTACTCGGGCACCAGGCACACATGTGGTACACAGACATACAGGCAAGCAGAATACTCATACAGGATCCCAAATCAAAATCAACATGTAAAACGCCAGTTGTACTTCGACCCAGGGTAATGAATAAGCCCAGACTGAAATTAAGAAAGCAACTCCATTCACAGTAACACCAAAAGGGCTCAAATACTTAGGATGAGCTTAACAAACTATTCCTAAAACTGACACTTCCAAAATTATAAAACATTGTTGAAAGAAATAAAAAGACTTAACTGGAAGGCTGGACAGACAGCCTGTTCTCCCAGATTGAAGCAGAACGATATTCGGAGGTAGCGGTCCCCACGCTGGACCACACAGGCCATGCAACCCCCACCTTCTTCTTTTTCTCAGACAAGGGCAAGTAGGCCCTAATGTCTGCATGTAAGTTCAAGACCACAAGAAGAATCAATACAGCCTTGGGAAAGCCAGAGGGCTCACACCTCCCAATTCCAAAACCCATCATAAACTGCAGGGGTCAATACTGTCCGGTAAAGGACAGCCATGCAGCCCAGGGGAATACAAGAGTCCAGAAGGAATCGCTGATACTTAACAATGGTGCAGGGTCACACCCTGGAGGGGGCGGTCAACAAATGGTGTAAGGTGATGGGTTTCCCAAGAAAGAGGGGCCGAGGAAGAGCCACTGTCTCATCTCATCTACAAAAATTAACTCAAAGTTTGGCAAGATGGCTCAGCAGATAAAGACTGTGCATGGCTGACAACCTCAGTTCAATCCCTGGTCTACGGTGGGAGGCGGCAACAGACTCTTCAAAGTTGTCCTCTGACTTCTGCATGCACCATGCAGCACACACACACACACACACACACACACACACACACACACACTAAATATAAATTAAATTTTTGTATTTAAAATAAATTAGTTCAAAATACTTCAAACATCCAGATGCAAAATTGAAAATATCAAACTGTAAACAGAAAAACCAATACTACTAATCTTGGCTTAGCTAAGAGTCTTAGATATGACACAAGGAAAGGTTCCAGTCAATAACGGCGGATGTACATCATCAACACTCCAAAGTGTGTACTTCAGAGACACTACCAAGAAAGTGAAACGATACCAGTACAGGTGGAAGAACACACTGGCCAATCATGTATCAGTTAGAAGTTTAGGGGCCGCAATATATAAAGCATACATCCAGCTGTCTAAAGACAGCCTGATTTAAAATGGGCAGTGAAGCCAGGGTGATAGCGCATGATGTTAATTCCAGTGCTTGAGAAACCGAGGCAGGAAGACAGTGTGCTGCAGACCAGCTTGGGTTACAGAGCAAGACCCTATCTCAGAGGAAATAGCAAATAATTTAACTAATTCTTAAATGGGCAGATGATCCGAAGTGACTTTTCACCGAAGAAAATACACCACTGGCAGCAAGAACAGAAGACTGAACTCTTGGTCAGCACTCTTCCTCACGTGGAAGTGTAAACCTAAGCCTCGGTTACATACTCTTTCATCCCCAGCAGGACAGCTGTCCTCATGTGACAAAGAATGTTAAGTGTGGGTGAAGGTGTGGCGACCCCAGGCACCTCACCTGCTGCTCTCTCTCAGGAGCACAAGATGGTGTGACACTGTGGAAGATGGACTGTTGTGTTTAAGCTCAGATGGCTGAGTATAACGTCACATATGACCTGGTGATTGTGCTCCCAGGAAAAATGTACACAGGTCCCCACAAAATCCTAACACACGAGTTATGTGGCATCAATCATAACAGCGAATGGAAAAATCCAAATGTCTATCAAGTGCTGGGCGATTTCTTAAAAATGCTGTATATCCATAGAATGGATATGGTATTTGACATGAATTCACTCATGTCGCTACAACATGAGGGAATCTAGGCCACACAACAGTGATGACAGAGAAGCCAGACCCATCTAAATGATGCCATGCATATAAAATACTCACAACATTGAGTAACTGGTTAGAGATTAGCAAGCTTGAAAGACATTGGGCTAGACCATTCTCCATCACCCTCCTCCCAATAATCAACAGGCTGCAAAATGGTGGAGGTGGGTGCTGGGGCTGCAAGACTCTGGGTACTGGCCAGAGGAATGGGACAGGACCAGGCTCAGAGCTTTGGTCTTGGAGAATGACACCTGAACTGCCCAGAAAGCCATTAGCAAGTCAGTGTCTAAACCCTACAAGATGACCATGGGGAGATGGCTCAGTGGTTAAAAGCACTGGATGCTCTTCCAGAGGACCCACATTCCGTTCCCAGCACCCACGTCAGATGGCTCCCAAGCACCTGACTCTCCAGCTCAGGGGATCCAACCCTTCCGACTTTCTCAGGCATCTGCACTAATGTGCACAACCAGCATGAAGACACATACCTACACATAATTAAAAATAATAAAAATAAATCTCAAAAAAAAGATTACTACCCAGCAGGAAAGCCCTCAGAGAATCTGTCTGTCCTAGACTTCAGCCATCATTCAAAACTGTCAAATGCAAAATGGTACAACGGTCTCTGCAGCTGCCACCCACTCTCGTCCCTTGAGAGTGTCCCACTTGGCTCCGCACTACTCTGGGTGTCTCGTTTGAGTTCCAGCCACAAAGTCCAAAAGGACCACGGAGCTGAGAGGTGGCAACTTCAAGAACCACACAAATGAAACCGATGCACAGAGAGAGTTGTCCACGGGTTATAAAATTGATGATGGGGACTTTTTTACTTCAAGCCCCTAGAGCACTATCAAGTGGAAGAGAACTGGCTAGGGGTGTGGGGCAGGCTGCTAACTGGTGTGTGGTCACCTCCTGTGCTCGTCTGAGTGGACATGTGCTCTCAAGCATGCACCTTAGCTTAGTCTCCTGAAAATGAGGGTCACCCATCACCACAGGAGGCCACCACACAAACAAGAAGTCTCCTGGTACATATTCTTTACAAACTGCAAAGATCAAGAAAAACAAGTACTCAGATCTTAAAAGGAAACTGGGAGACCTGACTGAGTGCCTGTTGATTTGGGTTGATGTGACAAAATGCCCTGGGCTGAGTGAGCCGTGAACAACAGGGCGAGAAACATGTCTGCAGACTAAGGTGCAGTAGATTCAGAGTGTGGTGAGGACTCGGTCCCAGCCTATAGGTAGGGGCTTCTCCTAGGAGTACATTAATCTGTGCTTAACCACCTTCTGAGGGCCTGACCTCTAAATATCACCCTGCAGGGGAGGAGCAGATTCCATCATTGGCATTCGGAGGCATGAACATTTGAATCATAGCAGGTACTCATAGAAAATGACATGCTAATGATCAGGAAGCTTAGGAAAGCTGTTGCCTATCATTGGCCACCAGGAATCATTATACTGCCTCCCCTCTGTAATGGCCGAAGTCAGGAGACTGTGATGCCAAGTGTGAAGGAGGCTAGAGTGTGAGCTAGAAACCAGCTGCCCTCTCAGTCCCTGAGAGTGACGCAGACCTATAGATACTACTTTAGCAAACGTTTTGGCAGGGGTGGAAGTTAGGGGTGGAAGTTAGGTGGGAGAGGTGGGGAAGGAAAGAAAAGGGCAAGAGAGGAGGGGTCCGGGTAAGGGAGGAAGGGGTGGGGAGGTAGGGGTGGAAGGGGTCGGGTGGGGGGGAAGGGGTGGAGAGGTGGGGGTGCAAGGGATAGGGGTAGGGGAGGAAGGGGTGGAGAGGTGCTGTGGGATGTTCTGTATGGCAAATGTGTTGCTAATAAAACACTGATTGGCCAGTGGCTAGGCAGGAAGTATAGGCGGGACTAACAGAGAGAATTAAAAGAGCAGGAAGGCAGAAGGAGTCACTGCCTGCCAGCCGCCACCAGGACAAGCAGCATGTGAAGATGCCGGTAAGCCATGAGCCACGTGACAAGGTATAAATTTATAGAAATGGATTAATTTAAGATATAAGGACAGTTAGCAAGAAGCCTGCCATGGCCATACAGTTTGTAAGCAATATAAGTCTCTGTGTTTACTTGGTTGGGTCTGAGCGGCTGTGGGACTGGCAGGTGAAAGAGATTTATCCTGACCGTGGGCCAGGCAGGAAAACTCTAGCTACAGAGAGGTGGGAATGGATGGGGTGGGGTAGAAGGGGTAGGAAGGAAGGGGTGGAGAGGTGGGAATGGAAGGGGTGGGGTAGAAGGGGTAGGGAGGAAGGGGTGGAGAGGTGGGAATGGAAGGGTGGGATAGAAGGGGTAGGGAGGAAGGAGTGGAGAGGTAGGGTTGGAAGGGGTTGGGTAGGGGAGGAAGGGGTGAAGGAGGTAGAGAAGGAAGGGGTGGGGTGGGGAGGTATGGAGGAAGGAGTCAGGCAGGGGAAGCAGAGGAGACAGAGAATCAAGAGGAAGAGTCTTTCTACCCAGCAAGCAACAAAGGCGGACTCTGCCTAACATCAGTGTTCATAACAGCGCAGACTGGAGACAAAGCAGATGTTGATCTGTGAGAGGATGAATCAGGAGCTCCATGACAGGTTATCGCCCAGAGATGGAAAGCCATAGTGCTGTGATCCGTGACACTTGAGTATCGGTGCAAGCAGAGTGTTGAAGGGAAAAAGCCAAACAGCCTGGGAATGCTCAGTCAGAAAGACACACGCCTGCCACATAAGCACAAGGACCTGACGCTGGATCCCCAGAACCCACATAAGAGCTGGGAGTAGCCGCTTGCCTGTGATCCAGCACTGGAGGGGACAGAGCCTGGCGGATGACTGGAGCAGGCTGGCCAGCCAGTCTAGCACGTGAGTGTTCTAGGCTCAGTGAGAGACCCTGACTCAAAGAGCGGAGAACCATCAAGGGAGATAGCTGATGCCAGCCTCTGGCCTTCACACATACACACGCCCAACAACATACAGATATGCTCAGGTCACACACACACACACACACACACACACACACACACACACACACACAGAGGAAGATGGGGAGTGGGGAGCCAGACAGAGAATTCATGCTATTTTATTTTTAAGTGGAGTCCAAAATGATGGTGGCCAGTCTCACTGCCAGGTGTTTGGAGGTCACCCCGGAGGTCAAGGGGCCAGCTGGGCACTTGCTCTGGGTGGCAGCTAATAGGTGTGGACATGTCTGAAATGTCATCTAACCATCTAGTTCTGACTTGTAGCCCTTCCTAAACTCCATGTCTGTTGAGTTAGGTAAGGAAGAAAGCAAGTTGGACCACCTAATGATCTCTGCCTGAGCCGGGCCCAAGTTCAGAAATCCAGGAAGAGGTGGCCAAGGCCCCAACTTAATAGTGACAAGCTGGGACCATGGAGCATCATGGGAGCCCCCTAAGGTAGAGCAAGGTACTAGATAGTCATAGGTACTGTTTCCAGAAAAGAAAGGGGGAGGAAATGGATACATCTCCATTGTGAATTGATGCAAAAGACTTCTACTGCCAATGGGGCTGCGAGACATGGTCTGTGTCCCCACGGCAGCCTACAACCCCATCATAGCTCCAACCACGGCTTGTGTGTCCCCTTCCCTTCAGCCCTCTCCCAACCCAACCCTCCTCCTGAGAGCCCCTCACCTTTCCTCTCCAGTCTGTGTTCCCCAAAGTGAGGCCCCACCACCACCGTAGTACTTGTAGCTTTAGTTAATTAAATGTAAAATCATTGAAATGAAATTATACCTTCATTAGAAATTAACTCCCACTGCAGACCTGGGGTAACGGCTGGGTGCTCCCCCTTCTAAAGCACACACAAAATGGTCAGTTAAACCAAATGGGAAAAAAAAGTTTAACGACTGCACGGTAATCAAGCTTATTATTATTTAAGCACACGCTATTACCCTGTGCAATGAGGTATCTGCCAATAAATTATCTTTGAAGGAGTCAGTCCCTGTCTGGGCCCAGACATGCAGCTGTGGGGACTTGATGGTGACACCCGCTGGCCATGACCAGTGAGTGCCCAGGTTCGGGGAGAGGGTGCGGTGGACCTCCTGGTCTGTCCCTCTCGTTCGTTAATCTTGAAGCTACCCTCAGGCTCATGCCCAGGCTCAGGCCTCAGATCAGGGTCTTGAGGTCTATTGCAGGGAACGGAATGTCTCCACCTGGCCTTCCATGTGACCCCAAGGAAGAGATAATGTTCCAGCAGGGAGAAAGAGAGCAGGGACCAAAAGTCTTGCCCAAAAGTAGGAAGAGGAGCAGAGAAAGGAAATTTACGGTATATGGAAGATAAGGGAGAAGAGGCTGAGAATCTTCCAGAAGCATTGAGAGAGGCTGTGGGAGGTAGAGATAAGGATGGGATGATGGGATGGCTTGAGAATCGGGAGTGAGACTCCACCAGCAGGTAGAAATCAGGAGCAGAAATCAGGTCAAGAGGTCAAAGAGACACCAGAGAAGTCAGGTAGGGAGGTCGTGGCAGGCCTTGCTTCATTGAAGACACCATCTGTGGCATCCCCGCGTGTCCTGGGCTAATGGTGACAAGCTGCTCCCCACCTCCCGCCATCTGCACCCCTGTTACCCCCACATCACAGTGCGGGAGATGGAGGTCGGTGAGAGAAGAGTATTTGTCCAAGGCTGGGAACCACAAGAAAGATGGGATCGAAAGGGGCCAGAGGCCAGAAAGAAATGGAGACAGGTAAAAGAGGGAAAGACAGACAGACCAGAGGGCAGACAGTCGGTATCCCCAAGTCTCTCTGTCCATCTCACACCTAGCTTATGCTCACTTCTCATGTCTCTGCCCACTTCCTATCTTCCAGGCACCGCCCCCCTTTCCTTTGTTGAAGTTGGAGATGGACCCCAGGGTGTTGCATGGCACTCTGTCTTAGCGGCATTCCAGCCCTCGAGGACCCCACTTCATCCCTACCCTTATCATGGCCAGACACCTTCCCATTACAGTAGGCCAAGATGCCCACACCCAGACTTCACTAGTTACTGGGAGGGACCGTTGTTAATAGGAAGCTACTGCAGTTCTCAGATCCCTCAGGCTACAGACAGCAGCTAGCCCTGTCGCACGTCAAGGCTGAGGACCAGACAGACCCAGGTTTAAGTCAAGTTCAGTATCGAATCAGTGGGCAATCATGGGGCTGACTTCTCAACCTCTCTACCGTCCTCTCCACGCCGGCAGAGTAGGTGATGATGGACTCACATTCAGGCTTTGCAAGACTCACAAGACAGTATTTAAGATCCTAACAAGGGCCTGGAGTGGACCACTATCCTGTGAGAGAGACACCCAAGGCAGGGTGGCTGCTGCTTCTCCCAATAAACCCTTCAGGCCCAGACAGAACAAGAAAGTGAGCCAGTGCCTTGCTGGGGGTTGGTAGGTCTGGGGGGGGGGTGGTGAGGGTGAAGATGTGACAAAGGATCCCAGAGAAGGGACAATAGAAGCCTTTTCTCCCCATAAGGACTCATCTTTGCATGTTCCAAGTAGTTTAAATGTACACCCGCCAATGTCTGATGCTAAGAAATTCTCGCTGAATGGAAACGACACATTCACCAGGCTGTCTGTTCTTCAGTCAGCAACTTGGAGCAAGGACTGTCCCCACCAGGCAGGCACATCCACCCTGTCATAAACTCTGTGAGTCCCCATAGACAGGCCCCTTTGAAAGTCACCTCCTTCTCCCTCACAGGTCATGCAGAGATTTAGAGATGGGGACGCGCAGGTCTGCTATCTACCTGTGAATGATGGGGGACATGTTCTGGGGACATGTTTACTGTCACCCCGAGTCCCCAGCCTGCTCTCCCCTCCTCGCCATCCCCTGGTAATTCACGGCCTGGCTCCTGTTGGCAAATGACTGATATGGCCTTCACAGTGGGGCTTGCTGGTCACTTGTCTCAAGGAGACTGCGAAGGAAATGCAGGCTCGATATAAATGGGGCCCGTGGCAGCCTCAAACACCTTGGAAAATCCCCAGCCCTGATGCTGCGCTGCTTTTAAGTAATAAAACCACAGAGAGATTACATGACCGCCTGACAGCCCACGACAGATGGCTGCCCGGGTGAACTTTTTACCTTCGGGATGGGACTGAGAAGAAAGGCCCAGCAGCCAGTACCTAGCTCACTTGGGTTCAAATGCCATTACAAGGCAGGGCAAGAGCACGCTGGCCTGTCCTCGTGCTCTGGGGACCTCAGGCCTGGCTTTCCCGAAGAACAGCGGGACCCCCGCTGACCTGTCAGTGTTGAATCCAGATGTGACTGACATCTTCCTTCCCAGCGTCAGAAGTTCAACCCTGCTTGCATCCTTGTCTCTGCTTCTCCAAGGACTTTGTACCTGGATGGGAGGGATGCTCAGTGGGTAATAGAGCTGCTGCTCTTGCAGAGGACTGGAGTTTGGTTCCTAGCATCCCTGGGTCACCGGCTCACAACCACCTGTGACTCCAGTTCCAGGGCATCAGACGCCCTCTTGTGGCCTCTCTTGGAACCTGCATACCTCCTCATAGACATACACAAATACCAATGATTTTTTTTTTTTTTTAAGAAGGAAAAAGTTAAGTTGTGCTTGAGCCAGACCAGCAGTGGCTTATGGACAAGGCCAGGACAGGAATGTGGGATGCCGTCTCTAGGAGACAACTAAGCCAGGCACTGTCTATCTAGGCGACCTTGGCCATGGCATTCCTGGGCTTCTGGTTGCTCATCTGTAAATGATGGTGTTGGTACTGTCTTCAAAAGGTTGAGATGAGCTGGGTCTGGTGCTGAGGCAGGAGGATTGAGAGCTCTTACATGGAGGTCCAAAAGTGGGGAGGGCTATTTGCATTTCCCCTTTTCAAGGCTCAGGGAATATCACAAAGGAAGGGACTGGGGGACGTAAGAACCAGAGGGAGGGATGGAGTGATGTCTACTGGCCCCAGCATGGCGGTGTACCCTTGAACTCCAGCAGTGAGGTGACCTGCCCGAGACAGGCTGTCAACGTTACATCATGGCTGGGGCATGGTGTGGGGAGGTCCCCCCCAAAGATCTATAAATAGTTCATGGTACCTGGGGAGAGGGAGAGACGCTTCCTTCAGGGGTGTACCCACTGGTGACATGCCCATGCTCCCGTAAGTAACCTGATGAAAGTCCCGGTCATGCCATACGCAACCCGACACATGTACACACAGTGAAGAGGTGAGGTGTCGCTCGGTGGCTGGTGTCTAAAATGCACACAGATGTCATGCTCTGTCTCCAGCACTGCCAAAGTGGAAGGATCAGGACGAAGAGGTAGGAGACCCCACTGAGAGGCACTTGGCATTCAGCACCTCTTAGATGCACCCTGGGCTCTGTCTGTACCCACGTTATTTTCTCTTTGAGGCTACAGAGTCCCTCTGCAAATTTATCCTATGGGAACTCACCCTAATCACCCACACTTCCCAGTTAGGGTGTGAAACCACGAACGTCTCTGAACTGGGCGCCCTCGCACTCTCTCTCTCTCTCTCTCTCTCTCTCTCCTTCTCTCTTTTTCTTTCTCTCTTCTCTCCTTCCTGGACTTCTCTCCTCTCTCTCTCTTTCTTCCTCTCCTTCTCTCTCTCCTCCCTCTTTCCCTCATTCCCCCACTCAGCTTCTCCTTTTCTCTCCCTCTCTCTGGCCTCTCTCAGCCCTTGGTCTCCAGCCCATGTGTCACCCCCTGTTCCCCTGTGCCAAGTGGCCCCTCAGGGGTGACTGAGTATTCTGAGGCCCAGCCACTACACCTTGGCCAGACATGAGTTTCCCAGGGTTGCTGACACCTCAGCTCCTCCTGTGTGGCCCAGGCTAGCACCTCTCAGCTCCTCCTGTGTGGCCCAGGCTAGCACCTCTCAGCTCCTCCTGTGTGGCCCAGGCTAGCACCTCTCAGCT
>CABHPH010162445.1:47460-72221 GCA_902168325.1 Peromyscus nudipes | reverse complement strand
GCACCTCTCAGCTCCTCCTGTGTGGCCCAGGCTAGCACCTCTCAGCTGCCTCCACAAGCTCACGGGGATGAGAGGAGACTCAAATGAGTGGGCTTGGCAACCTCCACCCCTGGAAGTCCCCAACCAAGGTAAGGCCCTCACTTAGGTGGAAAGAGGGAGTCCTCAGGCCCAGGTGATAGGGACACAGTCTCCATCAGATGCAAGCCAACCCGTGGAAGGAAGCCCTAGGAAACACCTATCAAGAGATACCAGACAGTGAGGTCAGGCACAGTCATTAAAGGGACGGCACCACCTCTACTGGGCAGATCTCAGACATGACACCAAACCTCGTAAGGACAGAGACCTGTGTCAGCACCCAGTGGTCAATAGAGGCCTCAGATGTCTCTGTCCTGCCTCTCTGTAACATCAGGCAAGTTTTTTAACTTATCTGGGCCTCAGTTTATCCATCTGAGGAACTGGTTAATTCAAAAGGACATTTCATGTGGAGAACCTCACACACATACAGGAAGTCCTGTCATAGAATGATGCAGTCCCCAGAAGAATCAGCTGGGATCAGGAGGCCCAGGGGTGGAGCAGGACAGGGTCAGAGTCTTCAAATATGAGGGAGCAGGGCCCAGTCCCAGAGTCTAAACCAAATCCCCTTTAATAAGCCTGAGGGAAATCACTGAACCAGACCGCAATGTGGCTAACGCCTAGCCAGGAGGAAGACGGAGCCTCTGGAGGCAGCAGTTATTGGGGAAGATAAAACTGTTTCCTGTTTATGTGCTAACCCGTGCGCTGCCTCTCCCCCAGCCTTGAGTCTTTTTCTTTATGGTTTTCTGTATTTTCTAATTTCCCTGCGATGTGCACACATTACTTGGGTAATAGAAACATCATCAAAACTTCAAAAGGAATCAGGTGGCAGGAGTCTGCGAATCCCTGAGCCCCTCCAACCACATGGTCCTAGACTTGGGAGCCCCAGGGAAGAGAAGGGGCCCCAGAGGCCCCAGTGCCACCCCAGTGGCTACAGGAAGGAGGCACCAGGGCAGTGGAGACTGGCACACCCAGGGCCATGTTGTGGAGAGGCCCCAGGGAGAGGAGGTTACTGATGGGTCCAATGTGACCAACAGAGCCTCTGAGAAGGTTTCCGTGCCACCTGGGGTTCTGTCCCTGGCCAAATGTTGGGGGAGGGAGGGAGCTTGCTCTAGCTTCCACCTTTCATCAACTAGGGAGCCAAAGTCACCCCTGAGCACAGAGTAATGGCTAGTCAAGGTGTCTGCCATCTGTATGCAGACGGGTCTGGAGAGAATGAAGGGTGGCCAGGGGTACTTGGGGTTGGAAGGACCAGGCCATCTGGGGTTAAAACAGGTTGGTTCCTGATGTAATGCTTTATCAGGGATCCTCAGACAATGATGTGCGGATAAGAAGGGGCCGCTAGAACCACACAGAACCGCAGGGCTTGGGGAGCATCTCCGCTCCACTGCAGCACTAAGCAGGCGACTTCCTCTTTTCCTTCGTTTTCTTCATCTGTCTGATGGGGAGAATGAGAGTACCTTCGCACTACCATCGATGGCATCCAAGTGCCCCTACCTGGTCACGTTTCCCCATGGCCACACTCTTTGATTTGATGGTGTCCCCCACTAAAGGCACAAGAAATTGTTTGCCAGATGGCCTGGACATTAAGAGTACATGCTGCTCTTGCAGAAGACCAGAACTCAGTTCTACCCCCACACTGGGCAACTCACAAACCACCAATAACTCCAGCTCAGGGGTGGGAGTGAGGGTAGAGGGAGGGAGGTCCATCGCCCTCTTCTGGCCTCCGTGGACAACTGCACTCACATGCACAAACCCAAACCTGTATACAGACACACATAAAACACACAAGTGTTTTTAAAATAGGCATTGCTCTCCCACTTTGAGTTTACACATATTAACACTCACTTTGGCCACAGATCAAGAAGAGAGAAGGGGAGGGAGCCAGTTCAGAGCCTGAATGTTTCTCTCCCTGGCATGAAAAGACTATTCCAGAGCCAGGGGCTGGCTCCTGAAGAGGAAGGCACAGAGCCCAGCTGAGTGCAGACAAGATCAGCTAAGGCCTATGCAACCATCAAACAAATCTGTGACAATAGATATTCCTTCTTTTAAGCAACTGACTTTTGGGGTTGTTTGTTATACAGCAATTTTGTGATGAGTGCTGACTGATACAGTTCCTAACAGAGTTAGTGGAGGATTGAACACGTCTGCACAGCCTGAGCTCCTGACTGAGTCCAGCTGCTTCTGGTGTTGCTGTGACTCTCCTCCCCTGGATGGGGTGGGGGGTGGGGAGTGGATGGTACAGGAGTCAGAGGTCAGGAGACACAGGTCGGCAGTGACCCCGCATTCATCACATCCTCTAGAAACAGCTCCAAGCCACAAGGCCCAGGGTGGAGGCAGCTGCTTTTATTGCACTTTTGAAATCCATTGTAATTAGAGAGTGAACTGGCTTCTGGCGTCCCAGACTCCGTGAAACCAGCCTGGTGCAGCCCCAGGCAGAGGCTAAGCACTTTATAATCATCATATTTCCCATGAACCTTTGCTTTCAGTTCCTTCAAATTAAGTCTCAGCCCCAAAGCCATCGATTCCCTGTCTCTGGAGAGGTGGTTAAGGTCTACCTGACAGGGTGGAGATTTCCACCGCCCTCTGTGAGTAGAGGCTTCCACTGGGGCCTGTCTGCAGGCTTGACTGCTCCATGGACCTTGGGGACTTGTCTCTCCATCACTGGCCAGTGAGAGAGACCACTTACCAGGCAGCCACCGTCCAGACTACTGAACACAGGGTGGCAGGGAGCCATACAGGAGGGGCTTGGCCACCCTTCCCAGGCCAGGCTGAGGTTTACAGGTTCTCAAGGACCCTCAATGGTGGGGATTGTTATCAGTCAAGGCAAGAGAAGGTGGGGCTCACAAAGTCTGCTTCCTGCCCTGTCCTGCTCCACAGAGGCACCAGTGTCAACTGGAGAAAGAAAACCATTCCCTACAAGACAGAATCCCAAAGTAGAAGCCTGATGCCCGGGCAGCCCTTGTGAGAGCTGGAGGCAGAGGAGGGAGAATGTGAGTCGGGAGCAGTTTTAGGAAAGAGCTTCAGGAGGGAACTTGGCGATTGATAGAAAAACCAAACCCTGAAACACATAGTGAGAGGAAACAAAAAAGTGACCCCGGCAGCCCCGGCAGCCCCGGCAGCCCCGGCAGCCTTGCCCCAGGGCACAGTGACGGGGAGGAGAGCACGTGGGTCCAGCCAGGGTGAAGAAGCGAAGACCGCAGGAAGGAGAAATGAGGCTGGCAGGGCCAGGTAGGGTGGGCCTGGGCAGAGCCAGTCTGTCCTGTGTAAACTGCAAAGTGGCTAATCCATGCCACCCCCTCACCCATGAAACCCAGTGGCCTGGGACAGAAAGGTGCCTGGGCCATCGGAGCTGCACCCTCCCTGGTCCTGCTTCTGTCTGCCTGTGAGTCTCTTGTGCACCCGATCTGAAGTCACTGCTCAGACCAGCTCGGCCATGCTCTCTGTCAGACCCTGTTTTTCTCTCTACTTCCTCCAGACTGGCCTAGAGCCTCTGCATCTGCAAACAGGAGCAGGGAACTGGAAACAGCCCCAGGTTCTGGGAAGGGTTCCCCAGGGACAGCTGAGGTGGCCCCTACTCTGGGGGGGGGGCACTTGGCCCAGCGGTGCCCCCTCCCTTACTGGAACCAAACCAACCAACCAAGTGGCCACTGTGAGGGGCTCTCTAAGCTGGGGATGTGAGTGTGTTAATTAATGAATTAGCTGTTTAATTAACATAATTAGGTCTCATTATTTTCTTTGCATCTATCGTCAATTTCCCAGCAATTAAAGCGAAGGACGGTGGTGGCTGCAGGCTCCAGTTGTCAAGGCTGCCTTAGCTAGTGTACCAGGCTGGGCCCAACCCTGAGCTCCAGGTAGCGGGCGCTGAGCCTGCCCACACAAGCTCACGCATGCCCAGAGGGGAGTGTCTGAGTTTGAAGATTGGTCCGTTCATTTACTGAGCTCCTATGGGCATATGGTTGTCGCCAACACACACGTGGGCATTGAAACAAGTTGATGGGGAGTTGAGGTCAGCCTCCCCCCACCCCTCACCCCCCCAAAAATCATCATCACCAAGCCTGCTGCAGTCTGGAGCAGTGTGGACGGGGCACATCCTTAGGGTCATCTTGGTCCTCCCAGCATGTATCATAGAGACATAGCCAGCCTGCCCATGAACACTCTCTTTGTTCTTACAGTATGTGATCTGTGGTAGAGCCCTGTAGCACACCATTAGGGACACATCTTCCAGGCAACCTGATTGCTTGGAAAGAGACTCCACAGCCTGGGGGCTGGTCCCTGCAGCTCTCCATTCACTTGACTTCATGTCCTTGCTCAGATATGGAGACTACTGGCCTCAGGGACTTGGGCACATGACCTGCCACCTGGCTCCCAAGGGACTGGGCTGTTTATCTCTGTCTTGTTTTACCTGCAAATGCTCAGTCATCATTCAGTGTGCTCAGATCCCACCCCCTGACTTGATGTCGATCTAGTAAATTCTATTACCTCCTCTTTGAGTACTGAAACAGGTCTTCTACACAGGTACACAGACTCAGACACACACAAACACACACACACACACAGAGACATATACACACAGATACATACACACATATACACAGACACAAACACACACACAGACACAGACAAGTATATAGACACACAGAGAGAGACACAGACATACACACAGACATATACACACAGACACACACATACAGATCATACACACATATACACAGACACAAACACACAGACACACACACACAGACAGACAGACAGACAGACACACACACACACACACATCGACTCAAGCTCTTGAGTAGCTTCTATATCCTCAAGTCACTGTTAAAATGGATGAGCAGAGCCTGTGTCCCAGCCCTGGAGACCAGCACTGGACTGCAGCAGCTGAAGAGGATGGAGCCCAACCTCCGGGGTCCCCAGTCGCAGCCTGTGACAATCACCTCCTCAGAAAACCAGGAGGCTAACGGGAGTAGACGTATTGTCATCACAGGCTGCAATGACCCACCTTCAGAACCAGCTCCTGCAGCATCCGTCTTCCAGCCACCTGGAGTCCCAGGCTGGGGACTCATCTCCACCTTTGCTGTGTCCTTAGGCAAGTACTGTCCCTTCTCTGAGTCATTTTAATACCCAAATGGTGCTAGGTACCTCATCATTTTGTGGGTGGATCCAGGCCCTAGTTAGCATCTGGCACTCAGTCGAAGCTATTCCGACCAGTCACCTGACCCTATGTGCTTCATTCATGTCTGATTGGTGAGCCCATGGCCGCTTCCCAAGAGTCCTTCTCTCTCTAGATTTGGATATGAACTCCCTAGAGTCTACCTTGTGACTGCAGCCTCGTCACCCCTGAACACCATATACACCATGAGCTGTGGCCTGCCCTTCCAGTGGTGTCTTCCATGGCCAGTGGTAATAATGATTTTTCCCACAGTGGCCTCTCTGTAGATTTGTGTCACGGTTCCTGTCATTAACCCCAGGTTTCAGATAAGGAAACTGAGGTGAGAGAAACTGAGTCTCACGCCCAAGAGTGCAACCTGGAGCCTAGACCAGTCTTTCACCAGCACAGGGCAAGGCTCCCCCCAGCCAGATGTTTCTAGAGCAGTGGTTCTCGACCTTCCTAATGCTGCGACTCTTTGACACACTTCCTCACTCAGGTCGTGGTGACCCCCAACCACAGCGTTATTTTCGTTATTACTTCATAACTGTGATTTTGGTGATTGTTATGAATCGTAATGAAGATATCTGATATAGGACCCGCAAGGGGGTTGCAACCCACAGGTTGAAAATCGCTGTTCTAGACCAAAGCTGATGAGACCCTGTGTGGGGTGGCGTCCTTGGAGGTGCAGACATGAAGGAAACAGAGAGGAGGGGGTGTGAGGAAGCAGAAAGGGACCTTCAGGGGCAGCTCTAAGAACAAGAGAGTGAACACAGCAGGTATCTGAGGGAACAGGCTGGACTCTGGTGCTGCAAAGGCCCCAGAGTAGCCCTCAGCCTGCTGGATGGAGGACATGGGACAGAAGCACAGGTGACTTCCATGCAGAGGGCTTTAGTGCAGTGAGATGTGACACAGTTTGCACTTGGTTGAGCTGGGAAGCCTGGGCTGAGAAGTGATTGCCTGAATTCTTAGAGAGGTCCTTAGTGAAGGACAGAGAGGTGACGGCGTGGTATGGTCTGAGGCTACCGCTCTAGTTCAGGCTTCTGCCCAGCAGGCTGGGACAGGATGCTGGTTACAGAACCAGGAGATGCGCATGGAGCTGAGGGTGTCCTGGCCACAGCCCAGTGGGTCTTACTGACTGGAAGATGCACCATGGGGTCCAGGGTGACTCCAGGGAATTGGGGGACAGAATGGGAATGCTGCTGCTGGAGTGAAGAGAGTGGCTTAGGGGTGAGGAGGGAAACCGAGTCACCACAGTACAAAGGCTCAGAGGCCTACAGGTGTCTGAAACTAAGACCAAGGTTTGGGGGTTTTTGAAACAGGGTCTCAAACCCCGACCCTCCTGATTCAGCTGCTGCAGCACTGGGATGTTGGGCGTGGTCCTCCACAACCAGTTGAAACCCTCCCCCCCTTTTTTTTTTATCAGTTACCCTATTTCTCTGAATCTGGGCTGCAGCTGCATGTCCCTGGTGTCTCCTAAGTCCTCGCTGCATTCGTAAGAACAAAATATAGACCAAACTCATAAATATAGCCCCCACATCCTCTACTCCATAATTCGTAAGAACAAAATATAGACCAAACTCATCAATATAGCCCCCACATCCTCTACCCCATAATTCTCTTAGCACAAGTGCAAATATTTGTAGTGTGTGTGCCATCCTTGGGGCAAAAGGCGCCTAACCACACATTTGAGACAGAGAACAGGGTCTCAGGTCCTGTGGCCACTGCCCAGACAATCATGAGAGCTAAGGGACAGAACCAAGAGACAAGACAGCCTGGGGGAAGCGGGCCATTGGAAGTGACCAGAGGCAAGGGTGACTTGGGGTCTCCTGTGTGTGGATTCAAGTTTACCAAGCCCCCTTGCAAAGATACTGTCTACCCAAAGTGCACCCACAAGAGCTCTCTAGGTTTCATACCTGTTTTTCAGGTGGTACTGTTGGTATATGGGGGGCTTTTAATTGCAGCATCTTATACACACACACACACACACACACACTTGAACAAACAGTACAGAAAACTGCCCATGGTGTGTGTGCAGCCCAGAGTGTCTGAACAGAGACCACATTTAGGGATGTCCTAAGTTCACCAAGGCCCCTGGAGCCTTCTTCCTTACAACCCCTACAAGTGGCCGCCAACCTGCCTTCCACAGGAGAATTCTCCATGCACAGAGCCCCCAGGCATGGGACTAATTCAGGGTGTGTTGTGGGCTCACAGGGACAGGGCTCTGCATTTGCACTGTTCTGCTGCAGGGGTGTGTACAGCCTAGGCAAAGACCACCCAGACAGAGTCACGGCACACATCGTCTTCTTCTGTCTTGTTTGTTTGTTTGTTTGTTTGTTTGTTTGTTTGTTTGTTTGTTTTGGACAGGGTCTCTGTAGCTCAGGCTGGCTTGCAACTCACTATGTAGCTGAGGCTGACCTTTGAGCCTCTGATCCTCTAGCCTGCACCTCCTGAGTGCTGGTACCAACTGAACCATGTGTGAAACCCCTATGCCCGTCCTTTATGAGTCTCCTGGTGCACAGTATGTGTGTGTGCCTGCACTTTTATGTGCTTATTTGTACAAAACCCTGGGCCTTCTGTGTGCAGGCATCATTGGGTATTAAGACTCCCAATATCCATAGCCCAGAGTAGCATCAGGCCATCAATCTGTGGCAGGCTGAGGCAGAGGCATTGCTGCAAGTTTGAGGCCAGCTGGAGCTACAGAGTGAGTTCCAGGTTAGACGGTGGTGCAGAATGAGTCAGTTCCCTGCCTTGTTGTTCTCACTTCTATTTAAAGCAAGTTTAGGCTAGGAGTGACTTGGTGCCCTCAGGAGACTTGTCTACAGTGGCTGTTAACAGCTATGGAGGCTGGTTGCATCTCATGCACAGAGGTGCTGCAAACATCCCCCAGGGTGCAAGATAGCTATGCCCCTCTGCCAAGAAGAGACCAGGGTGAACCCCAACTCAAAGGGCTTAGCATACTGATCCACACAGGAGATTCAATAGGGCTGGCAGCGTCAATCCCAGACTCACGCCTAAGGGGCTTAAAGAAACAGATGCACGGTTTACAGAATCAAAGGAAGACTGATAAAGCCTCATGGCAGCAGCTACTGGGACCAGAACAAATGTAGTAGAAAGATGGAGCCTGCTCTGGGCATTTAAGCTTCAGTAGGAGGGAAGGGCAGGTGAGGAGAGGGAACAGAGTGAGCAAGCCACAGGTGTGATGTCAGAAGGAGGTGACTCGGCTGCCTGGGAACAAGCAGCTTCCTGGGAAACAACATGGGGTGGCTTTGAAGGATGGCAGGAGCTTTCTACCCAGACAACCAGCAAACAGGGACAACTGGCCAGAGGAGACTGGATGCTGAGGGGACAGGAAGAACTGTTCAGGGCAGTCAGGACAAGACAGCAACTGGACAGCAAGAGGGTAGGGGCAGGGCGGAGCAGAAGCCTTCTCCCACTCCATAAAGAGGTTGCCCCAGCTTCTCAGGGCTGCCCAAGGCCCTGGGAAGGGGCTGGTTTCCAGGGGAGACTCCTCCTGCATCCCCCGTGAAACACAAGAGCAGGGGGGTGATTCTCAGCAGCAGAGTGACACTGGCACTGTGTGTCTCCAAATGCCAGGTAGCAAGTGGAGAATTCATGTGACTTCCTAGAGGTCCCAATGCTTAGAATGATGGCCTGGTCCAGGTGGGGTCAGCGGGGCAACTCTGGGCAGGAAGCTGCAGAGATTTTTATGGTTAGATATGGTAAATAAGAGCAGAGGTCAAAGGTTGTGACTGTTTCTAGACTCCTGGAGTATGGTGCTGGAGTGGATCATAAACTCACATTGCCTGTCAGACCCTGAAGTTCTTTCCACGGCCCAGCGGGATTACCAGGTGGGGTCCTGGTTCACCAACAGTGGTAGAAACTGGCCACCCAGCACCCCAGCAGGTAGGGTCCCTGCAGACTGCCTGGCACAGTACCTCACTGAGCCAGCCTGGCTCTCCTGGCTCCCTGGGGCAGGGCCAGGCCTCCTGGGTGTTCCGGGAGCTCGTTATCCCGTCAGCCCTGGAACCGCACCTGCTCTCCTGGTCTCCTGTGATCTCAATTAATCCGTCCTGCCCTGATTAATTAGCAGGGTTAATTATGACGGCTGCTGCCGCTGATGCCTAAGAGAGAAAGCACATCCAAGTGGTGGAGTAGATACTCAGCCTGGGCAAGGCAGGTCTCTCCCTGATGACATCCTCTCATGCACACATACAGACAGCCCTGCTTTTCCAAGAACCTAGCCCAACAGTCTCCGATGTCATTCACATGGGGACTTCCAAGAGTTGAGCCTAGAAGTCCTTTGAGGCATTGCCCGAGGCAAGGGGATAGGCCTGAGACTGTGGGTTGAGTTCCTCTGGCCTGGACTGTTAAGTAATACCTTAGGCCTCATCTCTGCACATCTCTAGGACACTAGAAAAAAGGAGCCCAGGACCCCATGCTCCCAGGGAGCTCTCAGCCCACACTTGCTCACCTGATGTCTCATGCCTGCCTTTGCCTCTAAACCCAAGGACCACTGTGGCCTGGGAGACAAGCTACCACAAAGGGTTCAAGGTCAAAGGCGAGTTGCTATGGTCAAGACATGCCTGCCTTGTCTTCATATGGAAACTACCCCAGGGACCCCAAGAGGCCCCATCCTGAGTCTTTCTGTGCAACAGATGCCGGCTAGGTGTGGCCCAGGCCTTACCAGCCTCTCCCAGCGGCTGAGCCTGCAGACCCTCCCAAAGCCATCTCTCTTCCTACTCCCCATGTCTGCCCACTCCTCTGAGTTCTCTGCCTTCCTCGCCAGCCCAGGAGTTACCTAACTAGTACCTGGCTTGACTGACCTCATCCTCATCCAAGCTGGACCGCCCCACCCCATGCCCTCGTACCTCCTCCGGGCACCCATCCATTATCCTCTTGGCCAAACCATGATCCATTACACCGCCCGCGCCTGGCAAAATGTATCATTACCTGCACCCTCGGCACTTCCCAGATCAATCCACTTCTTAAATGTAGTAATAGAGGAGAGGATTAGGTACTAGAAAACTCATTATGAAAATGGCGTACTCAAATTCTTTAAAGGTGATATTTCATAAAATAGACCCGGCCTGCCGCGTGCCTCAATCATTCTTTTTAATAGCTCAGTAGCAGCCAGAAAATAAAGTATTCATGAAGATTGAAGAAGATGAACCCATGAACTTCAATTTAATTGGTGCAAATTAAAACGATCCATCTTTCCGCGCTGTCCGTCTATCTCCAATCAGCCCCACGCTGCACGTCCGGCGCCCTGATTACAATTATCTTTTAATAGGAAAACTTGTCAGTTTTTGTGTGATTTACAGAAGCTTGAGCAAGCTCATAGGTATCAGATAGGGCCTGGGTGTGTGAGTCTCCTCCGGGCTCCCTGGCTCTGGGGAAACTGGATGGAGTGGGGGAGGGGCTGGGTGGACCTGGGGCATCCCTAAGTGTGTGATGTGGTGTGTCTCCTCATCAGGCCCTGCCTCTTCCAGGATCACAGCAGGTAGACAAGGAGCAGGGGTGACCACCATGCCTCTGGAGGCCAGGACATGTGCTCTGCCTTTCTCCTCACTGTCCCTCCTAGAAGACCCTGAGGGCAGACACATGAGCTCCTGGGATGAAAAGCCTGTGCTATGGTGGGAGGGTGGAAAAGAAGGCATGCGGGTGTCTGGTGAGTCCCCAAGGATGAGGACGATATGGGGTGCTGGTCCTCAGAAACAGTCCTACAAGGCCCAAGGAAGGTAGCTGGCAGTGACATCAGAGACTGCATCCTAGAGATGCTCAAAAGAGAACGGTGATCGTCTGGCCCACACAGGCACTATGCAGTTCACCTTGGCCACAATTGGCTGCCCATCTGTCCATCCATTCATTCATCTGTCCAACCAGTAAAGAGTCACTGAGCTCCTGCTAAACATCCAGTGTTGAACAGCGAGCACCACACTAAGTCGGCCAAGTGGCCATGGCAGAAATGCCATCCTAAACCATGGCACCTACACAGGGCTGGTTTGCCTGCTAGCTACTACCCTCTCAAAATTATAAATGAGTTATTATTATTATTATCGTCATCATCATTAGTTATTGGTTTTTGAGACAGGGTCTCTCTACATAGCCCTGGCTGTTCCTGGAACTCACTATGTAGACCAGGCTGGCCTTGAACTCACAGAGATCCTCCTGCCTCTGCCTCCTGAGTGCTGGGATTAAAGACCCACCTAAATGAACTCCTTTTTCAAGGGGATTTTTAAAATTTATTTTATGCGCATGGGTGTTTTGTCTACATGTATGTCTATGCCTCATGTGTGTGTCCAGTGTCTTCAGAGGCCAAAAGAGAACATCTGAAACTGGAGGTATAAACAGTTATGACCCACCATGTGGGAGCTGGGAACTGAATCTTGGTCCTCTGGAAGCCATCTCTCCAGCCTCTTAAATAAATTCTTTTTTTTTCTTTCTGTTTTTGTTTTTGTTTTTTGTTTGTTTGTTTGTTTTTGTTTTTTTTTCCTTCGAGACAGGGTTTCTCTGTGTAGCTTTGGAGCCTGTCCTGGATCTCGCTCTGTAGACCACGCTGGCCTTGAACTCACAGAGATCCACCTGGCTCTGCCTTCTGAGTGCTGGGATTAAAGGCAGGTGCCACCACTGCCCGGCTTAAATAAATTCTTAATTTCACAAGTGATCAGTGAACGTGTTCTCACTATGAAAATGTGAACAACCCAGATGAAGTGTCTGGGCCACTCTGCTCCACAGCCTGCTTCCTGCCTTTCCAGATTCCCCTCCATTCAGATGTGGAGATGTTTTGTGCTTTGTTCTTAATTCTCAATGGCCACACACTGTACCTGCCTGACATTTGCTTTCTCAGCACCTACTATGCCTGGCATCCCAGTCAACACAGGCCCTGTGGGCTTGGCAGGTAGTGAGCTGGAGCCAGTGGGGCGGTCTCAGAACATCACCTGGAGGGTGAAAGCAAGAGCTCCACGGCTCCAGGAAGCCTCCAGCCTCAAACATGGCTAAAGCAGGGAGGGCCGAGTGTGGGCTCCAAGCGATGGCTTGCTGTTTGCCGCATGGGCGGACCCTGCAGGTGTGCAGCAACAGTGCTGCAACCCGCATCGTTAAGAACTGCTCTGCCTGAGTGTCCCCGCCAAAACCATCAGGGGCCTCTCCCCTGCCCTGACTCCTCAGGACGGGGCCTGGGCAGCCCATCCTGCAGCCACCACCACCCGCGTCCAAGGACTTTAGCATGCACACCCCTTCCATCCCTCACACATAATAGCTACGGTTCTTTGCTGAAGGGGCAAATCGCCCATCCATAGGAGGCTCAACCTTGACCAAGTAGGGTCTGGAAACGGCTCCCCAGGAACTGTCTCAATAAGAAACAAGAATGAGCAGGGTGTGCTTGTGCATGTCTTGGATTCCAGTACTCAAGAGGCAGAGGCAAGCAGATCTCTGAGTTTGAGACCAACCTGGTCTACAGAACGAGTTCCAGGACAGCCAGAGCTAAACAGAGAAACCCGGTTTCAAAAAAAGAAAAACAAAAAGGCTCCTCCATTATGATACCCACGAAGGCAGTCACTCAGAAAGCCCTCAGGGGAATGAGGCTCACAGACAGACTGGAGGAAAGCATACCTGATGGTCCAGTCTGGCCGCTGCTTCACTCACAGACACCCCGACTCTCGGGGAACCTCCTGTGGAGGCTACGCCATCACTCAGAGCCCAAGCAGTGCTGGCGTCCCTCTATCTGTGGCCTCTAACGTCACAGTGGAGACACAGAAAGCGTTCGATTGGGGGATGCACACAAGGCCTCCCATGCCCTTCCGTTTCCAAGTCCTTAACCTGAGTTCATTGGGAACTTCAGCCTAATTGCAAGGCAGGCTGGGAAATGCACGTGAGCATAGAAATCCCTGCCACTCTGTATTTGTGAATGCACCACTGAGGCGTAGAAAGCTCAAGTAATTTGCTAGTGACAGTGTGCACTCCTTATTTGCACATGTGGGTGCAAGTGAAGGTTCATATGTACATTTAGAGCTATTGCTGGGCATGGCAATAGGCCCTACATCCACGGTGTCTGTGCCAGGGATGCCTGCCCCCTTGCTGGTGAAGGGTCCTGGAGAGCCCCAGAGAGTCGCCTGAGGGCATGGAAAGCCTCGCCCCTCTGCTGTCAACTCCAGCATGAGGGCCTCAACTGCTCATGGGGATGCACAGCCCATACCGACAGTCTGGGCAGGGCTCCATGATGGCGCCAACCCCAACCACTCCCCCACAGGGCTCTGAAGCAAGCTTTTTCTAAAGCTGAGAACTGTGACACACAGGGTGCGCAAAGGCTGCCACACACTCCCACACACATACACAGAGACGTGTGTGTGTGTGTGTGTGTGTGTGTGTGTGTGTGTGTGTGAGGGATGTTCCAGAGAAGTCTGAATTAGTCATGAAAACGGCAGTATGATGGGCTAGCTGCATGCCGGCAATGCAAACTGCCATAAAAATAAACGACAAACTGCATTTCAAAAGTGTCAGGATCGGGGACTGGAGAGATGTCTCGGCACTTAGGAGCACTTGTAGCTCTCCAAGGGGACTTGGAGTTCAATTCCCAGCATCTATGTTGGGTAGCTCACAATCCCTATAACTTTGGCTCTAGGACATCCAACACCTACACACATACATGCAACAAAGATAAAGTTTATCTCTTTTTAATAGTGATACAGGAAGATGCCTAGTATGGTATGATGGAAAGTGTCCCCCTCAGAGGCTCCTGTGGTGGGACAATTGGTCCCCAGTTGGTGATGCTGGTTTGGGAATTAGTGAAAACGTTGGCCCCACTTCCAGCCAATCGGTCTGCTTCCTTATGCAGGCGCAATGCGCTCAGCTGCTAGCACACTTACCACCACACCCTCCCTGCAGGGATGGGCTCTGTCCCCTGAAACAGTGGCCTGGGATAAATTCTTCTTCCCTTAAGTGGCTTCTTGTCAGGCATTTGATGACAGCAATCAGAGAAGTGACTAGTTAGTCCCCCAGAGAGGTGGCATGTCTCTGGGCTTCAGTGTAGCTGTGTCAACAATTACTAGTTAGCCTTGGACACATGGCTCATCTTTTCCAAAACTCAATCTGCAGGCAACAGGAGAAACTCCCTGGACAAATCCTTGCAGCTCCCCTCAGATCTGTTGTCTGGCACCTTCTGGATTCAGAATCGTAGATGTGCTTAGATACCCACACAATCATACATACCTACCTGACTCACACACATGCACACAGGTGCACAGTTATCTGGTGGCTTTGGTTAACTCCAGTTGTTAATATGAATTCTCTTCCCTAATAATGTGTTTCTACTTGCCTGGTCTTAAAGGATCCCCAGCCATCCACTCCTACCCCTTGCTCAGCAAACTGCACCCCAGGAACATCACTGTCCTGTTCTGTCCCTGTCCTTGCCCATCCTGCTTGGGCCATTCTGATATGCCTCCCCAGGTGGGAACCTAGGGGATCAGGGACTGGGCCCCTGACACCTTCCCACCCCTCAGTCTCAGGCTCCATCTTATTGGTGGCGATGGATTGAGATACTCTTGAAGGAGATCTGTGGTGGGCAGAGGAAGCCCCAAGTGAATGTGAAAGGAGTGGAGGAAGCCTGGGTGAGTGTGTAAGGAGCAGAGGAAGCTGTGAGTGTATAAGAAGTGGAGGAAGCCCTGACTGAGTGTATAAGGAGTGGAGAAAGTCTGACTGAGTGTGTAAGGAGTGGAGGAAACCTAAGTGAACATGTAAAAAGTGGAGGAAACTCTGGGTGAGTGTGTAAGGAGCAGAGAAAGCCTAGGTGAGTGTGTAAGAAGTGAAGGAAGCTCTGAGTGAGTGTGTGCTGTGAAATAATGCTTTTGTACACTGGTTTAATAAAACCCTGATGGGCCAGTAGCCAGGCAGGAAGTATAGGTGGGATAAGCAGACAAGGAGAATGCTGGGAAGAGGAAGGCTGAGAGAGGAGATGCCAGCCTGCTGTCCAGGGAGCAGCATGTAATGGCACACAGGTAAAGCCACAGAACATGTGGTGACATATAGATGAACAGAAATGGACTGAGTTTAAGTGTAAGAGCTAGTCAGTAGTTAGCCTGAGCTAATGGATGAGCAGTTTTAATTAATAAAAGCCTCTGTGTGTTTACTTGGGTCTGAGCGGCTGCAGGACCAGTGGGTGAGAGAGATTTGTCCTGACTGTGGCCAGGTGGGACACGGGAAAACTCCAGCTACAAGTGTGTAAGGAAGGAGTGGAGAAAGCCTGTGTGTGTAAGGAGTGGAGGAAGCCCTGAATGAGTGTGTGCTATTGACAAGAACCAAAGCCTCAAACCCACGGGGTGACCAACCCTTCCCCATGTGAGGCTCAGAGGCATGGTAAAGCCTTCCTCTTGTCCAAGTAAGAGTGTTCACAAGCTATTGACCAGTGTGTGCAAACACTAGCAACTGTAGCTTCCCCTTCAGGCGTGACTGTAACCTGAGACTGCCCCCTCCAGAGGCCTCCTGCCCTAGCCCAGAGACTGCCCGCTGCTCCTTCTCCCACTGGACTTAAACGTGCTGAGGTTCCTGGTTGTCACTCAGTTGATGCTGCTCCATCAGAGGGGTCAGGTCCTGTCCGGCCCCAGCTTTTCAGTATGTGTATCTGTCTTCTCTTTAGTCCCTCATCGCCCCCTCAGGTCTTCAGCACTGAGCTGTGCATGACATGGCAGAGACTCGGAAGAGCAGTGGTCACTGTGTGCTCACCCTAAGGTGCAGCAGGCCTCCTCAGTGCGCTTGCCCACGGTCAACACTGAGCCGAGGCAGGGACCTCCTCCATGAGTGTGTGGGGACAGTTAGAACCTTTAGAAGGGGGGAAACTTCCTAGAGGGAACTCACCCCTCTGTAGCTAAAAATGGGGTACTTGGACCTATGGGCTATGGGGCCCGAGGTGATGCTGATATTGAGGGTCCCAAAGAGTCCTCATGAGCTCCCAGCCAGTAGAGCATGGGGTGTCGGGTAAAAAATGAAACCTTGGGGTTTGAGGAGACGGCTCAACCCATTCAGTCCTTGCCACACAAGCATGAGGGCCTGAGTTCATTTCCCAGGATCTACACAAAGGTAGGTTTGGTGACATACATCTGTAATTTCAGTGCTGGGGAGCAGAGACAGGCAGATTCCTGGAGCTCACTGGCCTGTCAGCCTAGCCAACTTGGCAAGATCTAGGCCTGTGGGAGACCCTGTCTCAGAAAACAAGGTTGATAAAACCAGAAAAACAACACCCGAGGTTGACCTCTGGCCTCCACCGTAAACACATGTGCACACATACATTCAACATACATAAAACAGAAACTTTGGCCAGGTAATTTCTTAGTGGTGTCTGTGAACCTGACTGAGCAGTATGAGCTCATTAGTAGAGCCCAGTGGACACCTCTGCAGCTCCCTGCCCCTCCCTCAGCCCACACCCAGGAAGCTGAGACAGGAAGGTTGAGAGTTCTAGGCCAGCCTGGTTTATGTGAGACCTTGTCTCAAAATTTTTTTCAAAATGAATCTAATGGAAAAGACAAAGATTACCACAACCTCTAAGACTTGAAAGAAACAGACTATGGTTGCCAATTCTGCCACAGTCCACTGTCTGGGAGAGCATGTGACAGTCCTGGGGGAGTGTGCCGTATATGAGGACCCTGCACCTGGTGTGCTGGTCCCTGGGTACCTGGTGAAGTAGCCAGGGTGGCAGGGACAGGACTCTGCAGGAACCCCAAGCCTTAGAGGCAGCTCCTGTCTTTCATCACACCCTGTCTCCTGATGTGACTGGCAGATTGGATCAGACCATCCTTACAAGGTCTTAGCTGCCATGTTGGACAGGGAAGATGGAGGAAGGACACACTGTCTTTCAGGATATGGTATGTAGCAGTTCACTGCAAATGCAAATATTCCCTTCTACATAGAGGAGGCGGCTCCGAGGACTTGGGAATAAAGAAAGTCACAAGTCACATGGCCCCTCCCCAAGGAGATATAAACAGTAGCAGTTGCTCGTGAGGGGGCAGAACAGCCTGTGGTTGTTCACAGGGCTCCTGGGGTACAGCTTCTCTGAGTTGTCACTCAGGCTAGGACACACTTTTCAGTGGTGCCGCTGCCTGTGAGTTACCTGTGCTCCTGTAAATGGCTCAATAAACTCACTGGCTTGCTAAGCTAGACTTGGGTAGAGTCAGTCATTCCCCTGTCCTGTCATTGTCCTGTCTGGGGTGAATAGATGTTTGTGCCTGTCTCCCTAGGAAAAGTCATACCTCAGCACCCTACACCAAGGGCCATCATTTGGGACGGTGGCCTCATGGGTCTGGGAACTGAGGTGCATGTGGGATCCATGGCCCCGGTGGTCTGGGCATGGTACTGCATTCATTGAGTGTTTGGAGGATGCATAATTGTTTGGGGAGGAGAGTTGGGAGCTGAGTGGGACAGTCTCACTAGCTCAGACTGGCCTGGAGCTCTTGATCCTTCTGGTTCACCCTCCCAAGCACTCGCTCCTGATGGAGGCTGGGTGCTTCTGTCTACCAAACTGGAGTTTAATGAACCATGGCCAGGCACATCCTCTGTGCAGAAAGACAAAGAAACTCCAAACAGCCTGGAAGCAACAGACTCATCGCTAGTATCACACCTGGGATCGCTAGTTTAGAATGGGACCAGCACCCAGACCCCTGGGGACAGGAGAACTTCTGAGCAGTAGCCCATTGCCAGCATCTTCCCCCTGCACACTCAGGAAGTACTTCCACACATCTATCCCCACTGCCTCATGCTGCAGGTGACACCAGAGAGAGAGAGAGAGAGAGAGAGAGAGAGAGAATGTAATTCCTCTTCCAGAAAGCCCAACATGAAGTCTGTGGGACAGTTCTGGGTTCCCCACCCTGGAACTTCTCATCCCACCAGCAGAGAACTTGGGTGTCTTCATAAAACCGTGTCCCCTCCCCACGTGGAGAAGCCAACCCTTTCCCTGTTTCCATTTCATGATCAGCCAAAGATTTCGCTAGTACTGCCAAGAACTGATATTCAGAAATAAGTATGTAAATCCTTTGTAAATGTATGCTAATTACTTATTTTTAATTATAATGTAAATAAGTAATTACTGAATAATTTTAAAGTATTTACATGGGGGTGTGTGATTTAGACACTAACTTGTTATAAGATATAAAAACTATGAATTATACAGTAATTACGGCCCAATTTACATGCTAAGGCCAAACACAATTACGTAAGCAAGAGAAATGTAAACAACCAGGTGATTCTGTGGTAGTTACAGGGTAATGAGTGAGCTGCTTTTCCCCCCACAGCTTATGGCTGTGTGCCCCCTTGGCTCAGGGGGACCACCAGGAAACAGAAGCCACCTTTAAGGGGGAAAATGAAATCACAAAGTAAGGAGAAAAGAGAGGCCGTGGCGTGGTTCAATGGCAGAGCACTCCTCCAACATGTGCACGGCCCTAGGTTCCATTCCCAGGACTGCAAGAGAAGCCATTGAACCTTGTCTGGGTGGGCTTGGTGTTCAGAGGAAGGCCAAGCCTCAGAATGTGGCCCTGTGGCCCTGTGCAGAGTGGCCTTAGTGGCCCCTCCTGCCTCACACACAGTGGCTCTTTCTACCAGGCTCACAGTGCTGTACCCTCGGTCCTAACCCCTCCTGTTCTTATTGCCTGGCTTGCCCCATGACACTTGTCAGGTCACACTCTCAATTCCTGCCTCTTCCTCTAGGAAGCCTCCTGGGCTGCTCTGCTCAGCCCTAATGGTCTGGCCATGTGCACACAACCCTCAGTTCTCCGATCACTAATAGCCACCTAGTGAGATGTGTATTTGGCTGCAAAGCCGGCCCCCTTCTTTCCTCGCTAGCCTGGGAGCCCCTAGAGGTCAAAGCCCAAACCCACCTTCTCTTCACTGGCCAAAGTCAGAGGCACTGGGCTGGAGCCCAAGAATAGTGGGCTAACTGAGAGTCAGAGCTGGGCGGAGTGCCCCCAAGACTGGAGAAAGGCCCCTCGGGCTGGTGGCTGACACGGCAGGTAGAGCCTTGGACTTTGGGTTTTGGCCCACTGAGTCCTACTGGTGAGTGAGAGCCAGCTGAGAAGGGAGGAGAGCCTTCCCTGCATGTCCTTAGGCCCTTCTCTCTGAATCTACCTTGCCTGGCAGGGTGGGCGCTCACGCAGATTTGAGGGACATCTACCCTGTTGTGCTCTTCTGGGAAGAGTAGGACTGTGTCTCCACCCGAGAGGTCCCCAGGACCATGCCCACTGCCTCGGCCACCACCCGCTGTCACACAATTTAGAGCCCCCAGAGACAGAGGAATCTATATATAGATTCTCGCTCATCTTTTCCTCTTGCCTGGGAGGCCTTACTGGTCATGTAGTATGGTCATTAGCTACAATTTAAGGGAGCCAGCACGGGACCCAAAGGAAGGAGGGTCCTGCTGACCAGGCTCAGGCCAGCAGTTTCACAGAGGAGGTCATCTCAACCATCCCCCTGCCTCTAAAGCAATGGTTCAGTGCTCCGTCAGTCATGTGAAGCCTCTGTTCTCTAATCATAGTAAACTAAAGACCCTGTTATTTGTCCCTGGTGTTTATAGCTTTGTGACTGTTCCTGAGACAGGCCTGCTCTGTCTCAGTTCTCTACTCACAGGTGGGTTCAGAGAAGGTCAGCAAGCGTCAAAAGTCACACAGCTTGGACTTTTGGGCTTAATTCCAGCTCTCTAGTCTGGGACGTTGCTTCTAACTAGCCAACTGGGGTCCCCCACACTCCAAATGAAAAAGGTCTTGGCCAACTCAGCCTACTCTGACTGGGGAGGAAGCCAGTGGTTGGCACAGAGAGACCTTGGCAAGGGGCAGAGCCACAAACATGGATATTGCCAGGGTCTCGACCCCTCACGCAGCTATTTCGCAGCCCAGGAAATCCCACAGTCCCCTGGGTCGTGTTTTCTTCATGGCCATTGCTGGGTGCTATTCATTTTATTACACTTTTGCTGTTATTCTCATCGTTGGCGCATAAGCAATGCGGTCAATTCCCTTTTACGTGCCCCGGCATTCCAGATTCATCGCCTGCCGGCGTGGCGCTGAGTGGTTACACGGTAGAGTGTTTGGCTAATAAAATACATAAAGCAGAGATAGGAAAATCAATGCCTTTGTTAATAATGCTTTGCCATCTCTCACACAGGCTCAGGGAGGGGCTGCCCACCGCACTGGCGCCAGAGACCCTCAAGGGATGTCTGCCCCGAGCACTGGGCGCCAGCTGGCCCTGCTGCCTGAGCCCTTCACCCAAGGGGACAGCAGCCAGTTGGGGAGCCCCAGGCAAGTGCTTACAGACCACCCATTCCCTCCCAGTATTATTCAGATTCTGAAGCCTGGCTGCTGAACTCCACAGGGCTCAAAAACTGTCTGTAAAGATTGGGGATAAAATGACATTGAATGGTCATTAAATGGGAACACACAGAGGCAAAACATCAATTCGAAACCAAACATGTAGGGAACCCAAGGCATCTCTGGCATCACTCACCTGTGTTGCTTCCCAAGCCTTCACAGCAGCCTCGTTCTGAACTCACAAGTGTACCGTCACAACTCAGAATGCAAAGACATTACCCCTGAAGTACCTTGACTTGGACTCAAGGCCATCTTACGTAATATTTTGTTATGTTCATTTATTTATATTGGGGGGGGGGTGAGTGAGAAGGCCAGGGTGTGCATGTGGAGGTCAGAGGATCACCTTAGACAATTCTCTCCTTCTACCATATGAGTACTAGTCAGACCACCATGCGTGGCAGCAAGCATCTTTACCCTGTGAGCCAGCTCTCTGACCCTTGTCTCTTGTATGGGACAAATGGCAGTATTTTTACTGCATAAGGTTTTCCCATAGAAATGGAATTGTTTAATTAAGAAAAACAATGACTTTTATCATTTCCTACCATCATTCTGAAGCATGTCTCAGTGTGTCTTTGGGCTGTATTGTGTTAAGATGTTTGATTTTTTAAAAACTATTTATTGATTTTTGGCTTGGGATCAGGACAGGATTTCCCACAATTTCTGAAATAAAATCAAAATATTGATCAACTCTGAGAAACATTGAACATGCTGCTTGTCCTGAAGTATCAAATATTCAGCCAACATTTAATTCTTTATGTCAAATGTAAACAAGCATGTAATCCTCATTACTATGCAAGTTTATGTTTAATAAATCTTTAATAAGTGATAAAATTGTATTTATACCAAAGAATAGTTTTAAAATAAATCTCTTTGTGATTTGTCAACAGATGTTAGAGTCATATACCTAGTTTATATAGTATATATTATATAGTTATATACTAAGGACTGTATAAAATTGTTCAGGTGTGAAGAAGTTGTGGTAGAAACAGTTTAAGAAACCTGCTCTAGAGGATTCATTGTAGTGCTCTGACCCTCAGTTTTCTTATCTATAAAATGAGGCCAATCAAATTTCCTCCCTTTGAGAGCTGTTGTGAGGGTCTGTGGAGAAAGCCATGTAACCTGCACATCCAGTTTGAGCAACATGTACAGCCTCCCAGGTTGCAGCCACTACATCCTAAAATGAGGCATTTGCTCTCTGACATAGGGGCCAACACCCGTCAGGGACAGCTGTCCTTTCTGGTTCCCAGGCTTGCTCAGCTTCCTGCCCGGCATGTGGAGTCCATGCCAAGCCCTTGCTCAAAGCCTTGGGGCTCCTACTCCAGGCCCAGTCCTCCCAGCCAGGCACCATCTGGGATCTTGGCCATTTCCCCCAGCCCTACTCTGTCCCTTCATTCTGGGGTCCTGCAGGCTCCTCTTCCAGCACCCCCCTTTTCCACCAGGCAGAGCTTGCACAGAAGCCACCTCACTGTTCTGAAAGCTCCTGTTCTACTTGCTTCTGTCCTCTGCCCTGCTCAGCTCCTTTCTGAAAGACCTGACTCCTAGGACGGTGGAGTGACTGACTTTGGGGCTGGTTTGCTCTGTTCTAGCCGGCACAAGGCATCTGGCTGAACCCTTCACAGCCCCTCAGGTCCCCATGCCCACTTTCAAGATGAAGATACTGAGGGGGAAGGCATGGCCTAAGAGGTTGCCGTGAGTGGCACTGCAGAGCCCCCACCCCCGGCCCTCCACTAGGGCAGGACGTGCCACCAGCTGGAAGAGACCACTGACGGCGCCTACTCCTTCTCAAGCCCTCCTCACCTGCCTCTGGCCTTAGACTCAGTGAGCCCACCTCTCTAAAGTAGTTTCCTTGTCTCAAAGGTATGGAGATAACAGCTCTGGAGATTCTGTGCCTGGATTCTGTGAGGGTGGTGCCCAGAGTGAGCACCCTCTCCCTCAGTGAGGCTGGTGGAGGACCCATAGAGATAGTCATGGACCCCAGCCCCAGCACACAGCCTGTCTCTCCAGCTCACGCCAGCATCCCTCCGCCATCACCATCCTCCCAGCCCTGGAGCACAAACACGAGGCTTAATCCCCAGCACACCCAGGTCTGACGCACTGCTTGGCAAATATTAGACTTTATTAATTTAATTTAATTAAACTTTATTAACCTTTATTAAAAATAAACCCTCATTAAAATTCTCATTCGGGTCTCTGGCGGGGGCGGGGAGCTGCTTCCCTTTCAACGGGCTCCAGAGGGGCCCTCAAGGGGCAGAGGTATCCAGTGGCCCCAAAAGCTTTGGGCTCTTGGTGCCAGGCCTTAAGCTGCATGGCAGGTGTCTCCAAGCAGATTCCTGAAGACACTTTGTTCTAGCACAGACTTGAAGAGCAGCTTCTGGTGGGGAAATTTTTGGGGGGGGGAGCTCCAAACACCACAGAATTCTCTAGACGCGAATAGCCTGGGTCCCTCAGCAGAGCAACCACACTTTACCTAGCAACCTAAGATATTCTGAAGAGTAACACCTGCCGTTCTGGCCACACGCAGGACTGTCCCACCATTAGGGCCACTCGGTCACTGCAATGGACAAGGCTACCAAGCCTGTAGTGGAAAGGGAGTCACACTTCAAGCCCCAAGTGGGTAAGTCCTCCTGAGGAGACTAGGTGTGGGAGTCCATTGCACAGCCCAGCCTGATCCCCGCTCGCCTCCTTCTAGCTGATTCAGAACTGGAGGCCCACAGAACACCTCCTCGGTGCTGGCTGCAGTCCCGAGTTTAATCTCCCAGAATTCCTGGGGAAGATGACTAACACTGCCCATTTTACAGTGGAGACTGAGACAGGGGAGGTGTGGGACCTTGCCCAAGGCCACCGGGCTGTGGCAGAGCCAGACAGAAGCCTGGAGCCAGCTCAGGTTACCTGAAGAGCTGCGGATTTATGGTCGGGGAGGTCTGTACCCAGGAGGGAGGGTGGAGGCAAAGCACAAATAGCAGAATTTCCAGGCTCCCATCTCTCACCACCCTTGAGGGCCTGGCCCCAGGAGGCAACACACCGACTCCATTTTGGCCTGTGGCCAAGCCACCCAATACCCTTCCCTCATAAAGGATGGCCCACAAAAGACAAGGAATGGACCGCTCTGAGTCAGATGCACCCAAGGGCAGGGGAGGTAATGGTGTTGCGGAGGCAGTGATGATGCTGGGTCCTAGGTCAGGAGGGACAGAGGGCAGCATTCCTAGAGGGCCTGGCGTTAGCTTGGGGTGACAGGCCTCATAGCTGGTGCTTCCTGGCCTTGCAGACTGGGGCAAGTGCCGTCATGAAGGAAGTAGAAAAACTCTCAAAAGGGACAGAGAAAGGTCCAGGGGAGGGACAGATCAGCCAGGAGCCACAGCAGCTGGAGGGAGAGGTGGGGGAGGGGTAATGCTCCAGGCCCCAGCCAGAGTGGGTCAGGCCTACAGGCCTTGAGAGAGTAGGGCCTGCTTGCTTGGTGTCTTCTGGGAGGTTAGTTCATGCTGTGGCCACGGGACAGAGAGAGGAGACATGGCCAGGGCAGGGTGCAAGCATCAGCCACAACCATCACATTCGCCATTGCTGCAGAAAACACCAGACAAACGCAGCTTCAGGGAGAAGTCTTTATTCCGGTTCAGTTTGAGGGTGCAATCCATCGTTGACAGAGAAGACGTGGCGGCAGAACGGGAGGTGCCTGGGTGCACTGCGTCCACAGTCAGGAAGCAGAGTGGTAAATGCTGCTGCCACATCCCTTTTTCTTTTTCATTCAGCCTGGGACCCAAGCCGTGGGGCCGTGCAACCCACACTGAGGACGGGTCTCCCCACCTCAGTTGACCAGTCCAGGATCTCCCCCAGACATCCCCTGAGGTTCGTTTCCATGGAGAGTCTGAATCCCTCCAAGTTGACAGGATTCCCATCACAATCGTGAGGATGCTCCTAGGAGGACCTGGGGGACCATCTGTACGTGTTCATTCATTCTTTTTCTCACTCACTCATTCATTCATACATTCACTCGGTCCTTGATTCATACATTCACTTGGTCATTTATTCATGCATTCATTGTTTCTTCTTTAGCTCATTCATTTGTTCATTCATTCATTTTTTCATTCATTTGTTCAGTAGGCTCTGGGCCAGACCTCTAAGAAGATCCTTGAGCTGGGTGGTGGTGGTGGTGGTGGTGGTGGTGGTGGTGGTGGTGGTGATGGTGGTGGTAGTGATGGTGGTGG
>CABHPH010162445.1:17500-47360 GCA_902168325.1 Peromyscus nudipes | reverse complement strand
AAAAAAAAAAAAAAAACAAAAAAAAAACAGAAGATCCTTGAGGTTCCCACCCTTGAAGGAACACAGAACGGGGGAGAGGAAGAAATAAAAATGACTCACATCAGTGACAGGCGGCAGGAAGGACCCCATGGCAGCGAAGGCCTCTCTGGAGAGCCAGGTCAATGCCTGAAGTCGGAGAAAGCACCTACCAATGCAGAGGCCTAACATGGTCTCTGAGTGCTCCACCCTGACCCCTGCAGGCCCCAGGACCTCCCCATACACACCACAGCAGTGCTGAGAAGTGACAGGCGTGACTGAGCGCCATTCTTGCATTATGGGCAGCTCCTGAGGCCTTAGTGTCCGTAGTAAAAAATGGAAACTGTGTTCATTCCTGATGAACTGACGTGGATCCCCGGGACCCACAGAGTGGAAGGAGTGAACCAATTCTTGCAAGTTGTTTTTTGACCTCCACACATGCAGCATGGCATCATGTTTCCCCACACACATACATAGGAACACATACAAAATAAATAAACACATCTAATAATTTTTTTTAAATGAAGAAACCCCATTAAAACTTTTTGTCATTGGAAGAAATGCAGATCTGAACAACCAGCAGCACTCTGCAGAGGCCCGTGTGGTGGCCGGCATGGGGCGGGGGGTCGTCTGTGGTTTTGGGGTCAGAATCCACAAGCCCTTGACAAAGAACGGAAGCCAGGGTGGGGCCCCATGAACTATCACGTAGGCCTTGTAGTATGTGTTTCTAGACACTAACTGCAGTAACTCAGTTGTCAGTACATTTCAGGCCCTTAGGACCAGGACCAGGACCAGGTCCCCAAGTGCACCATTGTCCTTGGGGCACAGGTAGGCTGGAAAGGGCTTCTGTCCATCATTCGAAACAAGGTCTCTGGAGACAGGGACCCAACAGTCCCCCAGAGAGAGCCGGAGCCCCTAGCAGCCCTGAGGTGCATCCACTAGCCAGGCCATGCTGGGCGGAGTGGGCCCCTTTCTGCCTCTCTCCCTGGTTTCCCTTTCCACCCACTTTCCTCTGTTTCAGAGGCCACCACCTGACAGATGTCAGTACTCCAGATGCCAAGAGCCCACATTTGCAGTGCTCGCAGCCTCTGAGACCACCCAGCATCCAACCTCTCCACCCCAACCCTGTCCAAAGCCTCAGGATAGAATATTGGTCTCTGAGGGGCCTGTGAGATTCCACCCATACTTCCCCTGTACCGTGCCAGCATCCAGAAGCAACCTTTAAGTGGCTGCCTCCACCAGGCCTGTGATACTATCGCTGCCTAGCCTCCTGTGGTTCTTCCTGGGGGACTTGGAAAGGGACCGTCATGGTAGCCACACAGGCGGGATCACTCCAGAAAGTGAGGGCTCTGAGCAGCCACAGCAGCGGCAGCAGCAGCGCTGGAGTCGGGAGCATGGTGCCAACATCTCATGCCAGGCTCACATACCTGTGGACAGGTTGGCATGCAGGCCACATGGTGTGCCTGGATGTGTGAGCCCAGGAGCCCGGCATGCACATGTGCTCAGAGCCCTGGGTCTTAGGGCCTCAGCCCCCTCTCCCAGCTCCTGCAGAACACCTGGGCAGAGTGCTTGCTGATACCTCTCTAGAGCTGTAACTCCAGTGCCCAGAGCCAGGGAAGACCTGGGTCAAGGACATGACTCAATAATGTACCCCTTTCCTCGACTTAGTGCACACCTGGCCACCCCAGGGAATGCGTCCACAGAGAAGGGCTCAGCGCAGTGGCTTCGTCCAGGTCCCAGCTCTAGATTTTCCCCATGACCCTGACCGTCATATGAACTAGATCATTGGCATAATCCTAGCCAAATTGGCCTGGCCCAGGATGGTCAGGCCATGGTCCCAGGCCTAATTATCCCACATTTGGTCAATAAGCCATTAACACTGCGTCTTGGATGTTAATAATCATTTCATGAAAAAGTCGCCATAATTTATGAGATCAACGCTGGTTAGCAAAATTAATAAATATTTCGTTCTGTGAGATTTATCCTGGCATGCTTCTGACAGGCGGACTGGGGCCCTCAGGCAGCCCCAGGGAGCCAGCAGCCAGGAGAGAATGGCCCAGAACTCACTTGGCCCAATAAACATTTACCTCAAATCCTATGACTATAAATCCACAGTCTGGACGAGGGTGCCCAGTAAAACCTGACTTAACATTATGTGCGGGCCATTAACAATATTTATATAGATGTCACCTCGGGGAGGGTTAACGTCTCCAGGCAGGGCCTAGCAAGCGTGACGGGAGCTGGGGGATGTGGGGCCAGGGAGGCTTCTCAGACCCCCTGGGGCTGATGTCTCCCTGTGGTGTGACCCCCAACAAACGTCTTGCTTTCCAGGGAAATGGTTTCCTCATCTGTGAAATAGTAAAGGAGTCCCCAGAGTGGGGTTCATCACACAGCCCAAAGGAAGCACCCTGTAAAGAGAAACTGCTGGAACACTTGTTCAAAGAGCCCCTGGAGATGCTCTGGGGGTGTGTACCTGGCCTCTTTAAGTGAGAGTGAGCCGTCACTGATGAGCTGCCCCTCACTAACCTGTGGAGTGGGTGTTCACGCTGACTCTCCTTTTTCCAAAAGGGGGAAACTGAGGCTTGGATAGCAAGTGCCTTGCCCGGGGCAGTCAGCTGGAGATGGAAGAGTTGTGCTGGGATTCAGGTCTGTGGTTTCCTATTGCCTCTGCTGCCCCAGGCACCACCATGGCCCCTAGCATGGGGGAGCCCTTCCCTTCCTTGCTGGAGCCTCCCACTCAGGTTGATTTGGAAGGAGCAGCTCTCCAAGGGACAGAGTTACTGTGTTAGAAACACTGAAGGCAGGCCAGGTGTGGTGGTCTATGTCTGTAATCCCAGAACTTGAGGTGTGGAGACTGGAGGATCAGGAGTTCAAGGTCATCTCAGCTACACAATAAGTTCTAGGGCAGCCTGGGCTATATGAGGCCCTGTCTCAAAAACAAAAATAAAAAGCAACAAAACTAAACCAAAACCAGAGAGAGAGAGAGAGAGAGAGAGAGAGAGAGAGAGAGAGAGAGAAAGAGAAAGAGAGAGAGAAGCTTGGAAGCCCCACAGGCCGGAGTCGGTTGGAGTTCCCAAGACACAGCAGTGGGACAGGATTTAGTATGGGGACTGGACAGGCACGGGAAGCACCTCTGCCTCCAGCCAGGGAACCTTGGCTTCTGCAGGAGGCCTTAAGCCCCAGGCTAGCCTACTGGGACAGTGAGCTGGCACCTTTGCTGCTAAAGCTCCCTTCAGCACCACCCCAGACCACCTGAGCACCGAGGCCTGTGGTGGGGTGGGAGGACCCATCCTTCATCTGCCTTCCTGGAGTTTCTGCCCAGCCCTCACAGTCTGGAACAACCCAGGAGGGCACAACATGGCCCAGCTCACAGAGCATGCTCAGTGCATATGGTTGCCTGACCCTCATCCCATTTCCCACACAAGGAAACTGAGGCTTAGCAGGCCGCTTGAAAGGGGCAGAGCCAGACCTCAAGCCCAAATCTACCCCAACACTAAAGCCACCTCATCAGGGACCTGAGTAGAATAGGGATGACGGACAGTGAGAAGTGCCCGGGACATCTACCTGCTTCTTGCTTGGGTCCACAGAGCATGTTGTAAAAGACAGGTCCAGACTGCGGGGACCTACTGTATGCAGGGACAGGAAGCACCTACTGTATGCAGAGACAGGAAGCACCTACTGTATGCAGGGACAGGAAGCTGTAAGAACAAATGGTGAGGCTCACCCAAAACAAGCATGAATGAAACACAGGAGAGGTGCCAGGAAGGGTGGCAGGCTTGTTCCGGGCTCTGTAGTGGCTCCCTGTGAGGCAATCAGCTTTTCCCCTGATGGCTCCCAGCACCTGGGAGAGCTGCCCAAATTCAGTTACCATGCCAGGTTCCAGGACAGGGGTGAACCTGGAGTGGGGTGGGTGGAGAGAGCAGCAATGGCAGGAAGGGTGAGCTCTAGTGTCTGCACCAAGCCCACAGGGAGAGGGGAAGAGGCTCCAGGACACGGGCCAGGGAGCTCGGCTGCGAGTCCAGCACCATCCCGCGTGCAGTGGGCAGTCAGGGAAGACTGAGCAGGATCAGACAAACATTTCAGAGCCATCTGACCAGCAGCTGGGAGAAAAGGGATTGAGGGCAGGTTCAGTATGGGGTTGGTGGAAGGAGATGAGGGGCCAAGGTTGGCAGTAGTGGACACAGGGAGGGAAGGCCTGTGTGGATCAGCTCAAACAGAGCTAACTTTGGGCCTGTGTTAGCCCCAGCCTCCCCTGAACTTGTACCTGTTTCCCAGAACCTCCAGGACATCGGGGCCCCAGAGGCCCTTCATACACAACCCAGCCAGACTCTGGCCCTTTGTCCGGGCTGTCTCAGGCCCTCAGACTTCTCAGAACATCAGCCCACCAGAGTCTGCAGCTGCCAGTGGTGCAATCCCCAGGCCCACATGCAAAGACCCAAAGCGCATTTCTAATTCAGTCAGGCATCTGGGGAGAGACAGATCGCTGGGGCCTCTGATGGCATTTCCTAAGCAGTGCTGTGCATCCTTGGATAAGCCACTGCCCGTCTCTGGGACTCACACAGCTATCTCTTTTGTACAGTAAGGATCTGGTTACCAAACACCACTGTTTGAAATGCTTGACACATGGAACACCTCCTCACCTTATCCTCCAGTTCCTGAAGGCAGAGTCCTAGTCACAGGCCCCAGGCAGGAAGAGGGGGACCTAGAGAGACAGGAAGAGCTTCAGATAAGGTCTCTCAGCACAAAATGGCAGAGCCTGGAGAGAAGCAGGGTCACCACAGGAGGGAAGGCTTTGGTTCTATTCCAGGCCTGGAACTACACACAGCAGAGCTACCAGGGCCTTTATAACTCTAGCTCAGAATCCCAGCAGGCAGGTGAGATGCCTCTGGCCTCTAGGGTGCCCTTGGGCTGGAGTGGTCCTGGAGAGGGATGAGAGGGAAGGGCCTAACCTGGGCTCACACAGCCATGGCTCTCAGGTGGGAGCTCTGTGTGTTCCCAGCCAGCTCTGCCCAGGCCTGGCTATCCAGAGGGCTGACTCTGGGGACTCTGAGCCTGAGGAAGGCCCTGTGCTCTCTCTACGCCTATGTGAGTTTAAACCAACCATGGCCCGTTGTTGAAACAGGCTTTCACGGTTCATTTATTAAGTACCTGCCCCAGGGTTGAGACTTTCACAAGGGACTGAATGACTGCAAAGGCCCTGAGGCAGGGGCATGCCTGAGCAGCTGTCTCAGAAGCAGGAAGAAGCCCACCTGTATGGACCAGCTCCGACAGAGAACTCTGGGCCGGTGTCAGCCAGCTTTCCTGACCATGACAAAACACCTGAAGAAATAAATCACTGTCTAAGGAAGAAAGGTTTATTCTGACTCATGGTTTCTGAGTCTGCAGCACCCACTGTGAGGACACACCACCAGTGACATCACTTCCTCCCACTAGGCCCCACCTCTTAAAGGATCCGCTACCTCTCATGGTGCCACAGGCTAATCAACCAAGTAAGCTTTTGACCCACGGGCCTTTAGAGCAGGGGTGTTCTCACATTTCAGGTCCAGATACAGTAGGCCTGGGGGAACAGTGAACCCCAGCGTGGCCGTGAGGATCCTGAATCAATCAGCCTCTGGAGTTCAGTGGCAAGAATGAGACAGTGAGTTCTTAATAAGATCTACCATTAGCGCTGAAAACAGATTACTCCCAGGGAATTGTGGGAGTTGGGGCTGCCTTAGGGTCTGGCTCCTGTGGGCAGGAGCTGGATTTGAGCCCCCTCAAGCCTGTTCCTCTTCAGGCTAGGGTTCATGGCCTTCTTTTCGGCCTCTTAAGAAAGTTGAAGACTATCCCCCAGCCTCAGACCTTCCCAGGCCTTGGAACACACAATAGCATTCAATCAGACCCCCGGCTCCGGAAGAAACCACACCATGTTAACACCTTTATTACGGGCCGAGCTGTATTTGAGATATTAAAAGACATCCTGTTTCTGCCCCCGTGTCACTTCTGAGATGTAGCATAGATAAATGATATATCACCGCTCGAGATCTACCGAAACCATTAGTAACCGTGACATTTTGACGTCAGATTTTAAAAAATTCCTAAGTAATCTTTTTGATTTATGAAACGCTGTCTGGGTTCATCGAGAGAGATCTCAGATTTATCACCGCCTGGTTAGAATTATTAATGATTTTCAATTTGTAAATCCGAAGTCGAGAAAGTCTGTGAGCTCAGGGCGAAAACTCCCTCTGATGGAGGCCTGGCCTCTCATCCTGCTGTTGCTCTGCCTCCAGGAGATGAGGGGACAATGCTCTGTTCACCTGGACCAAAGTTTCCCCAAATCCCGTCTGCAGCCTGCAAGACAGTGTTGGGGGGCTCTCCAGGGAGAGGTGTCACTTTTCAAAGGGGTCTCTCTCACACAGGCCTGGAGAACTGCTCCAGATATTCCGGTCACAGGTGGTCAGTAGGGGTGGACACAGTGGGGGCAGCAGACTGGTCTTCCCTTGGATCTGGTTCAGGACGAGGTATCCTTGCCCAAGGCAGAGTCCATGCAGGCTGGACCTACTCCAAAGCCAGATACTTCCCCAGCCAGGAGCCCCTGGCCCGTACCTCCCTGTGAGCCTTACCTCTGTCCCTATTGACACCTCCAGGAGCCACCAGCTGGGTGGGAGGCTGACAGGAGACCACTGGAGCCTGGGCCCCCCCCCCCACAGGAGGTGGGCTCATCACTCACCTACTGCCCCAAGCCACTCTGGAATCCGCCTGGGACTTTTATGGGCTGGGTGTTATACTCATTGGTGGCTTCTGCACATGCTGGTGTTGAGACTGCACTCAGCCTGGCCTCTCCCCTCACTGCTCCTCTGCCTCCAGGAGATGAAGGGACAATGTTCTGTGCACCTGACACAAGATCTATATTAGGAAAGCTACAATGCCCTCAAAAAGATACTGAAGGAAAGACTAAATACTTGGAGGGATAGTCCCTCTTAATGGGTGGGAAGCCTCAATACTGTCAGATTTTCTCTCCTTGGTCTGTCCAACACCATTGCAAGCAAATACCACTAAGTTATTTTGCAGATCTAGACTGATGTTAAGGCTCATAAGGAGAGGCAAAAGACCCAGAGTGGCCATCTGGATACTGGAGGAGAAGGGCGACTATCCCCATCCCCACTCTACCCCAGGACTTACACAGCCAGTGTGGTGTGGGGGAAATCACAGACAAATGCATCGGCAGAACCAGCATCCCTAAACAGATCCCTAAACATGGTCAGCTGACAGCAGACAGCAGAACAGGCACTGTGGAGCAGAGAACATCTACAATGAGTCATATGGGAAGGATGAAGTCTAGATATGGACCCTGCACCCTTCCAGTGGGGCAGACTGGATGAAGCCACACTTCAGCTAGCTGTAGAAACCCTGCAGGGAAGCAGGGCATGGTGGAACACACCTTCAGTGCCAGCACTGGAGAGGCAGGAACCTGAGTCCACACCAGCCTGGTCGACATGGCAAGTTCCAGGCCAGCTAGGGCTATAGAGAGAGAGAGACGCTGTCCCCCAAAAAACAAACCACAACCTTCCTTCAAGGTAACACAGGAAGACTAGATGGGTTTTAGCACAGATAGGTTTTTAGACACAACACAGAAGGCAGAGCCATGCCACTAACGTGAAGATCCTGCCCTGCAAATGACAAGTCACTAGAATGAGATGAACCACAGACTCCAAGAAAATGTTTGCAAGGCTCACATCTGCTAGCACAGAATATCGAAGGACTGTTAATATTTAACAAGAAACAGACAAGCCAGATTTAGAAATGGATAGAAGACCTGGATAGACGCCTCTCCAAAGAAAATACCCAAACGGAAAACCAGCAGATGGAAGTGTTCAGCACCGTGTGTTTAGGGGATTGCACAAGAGGGGACTGGGGAGATGGTGTGATCAGTAAAGTGGCTTCTGTGTAAGTGCAAGGACCTGAGTGAGAGGCTCTGCACCATCCCTAAAAGTTGAGTGCGGGTTGTGCACTGTGAAGCCAGGGCTGGGGAAGCAGATCCAGGAGGATCGCCAGGGCTTGCTGGCCAGCCATGGAACCCCGTCAGTGAGTTCCAGGTTCAGGGAGAGACCCTGTATCAAAAAAGTAGGAGAGGGAGAATGGAGAGAGGATGAAGTCCTGAGTGAACGTGTGTTGCTCATGTGAGCATGGCCACGTTGAGGACACCAATGCCTCAGAATAATAGGAATGGCAGTATCTTCCCCCCGGTCAGAGTCCAGATGTTGGTGAATGGATGATCTTTAGCTAAAAACAGACCTCCTGTAGCTTCCTTGATCAGGATGACTGCTACCCCAATCCTGAATCCTACACAGACCCTCTACTGAGTTTAGGTAAACTGCCGCCTCCTTCAGGCTGTATTTCATAAACTTGCTGAGTCTCCAGGCTGCTGCTGGTATGTCTCCATCAGAGCCTCTGGTCACCCCATGCCAGCTTGTATCTTTTTTAATCTCCTGTCACTCCTAGTCAGGATTCCCAGCTGCTGCAGAAGAGCAACCAAAGAAGACGCCAAGATCAGCCTCTGGCCTACACACACACACACACACACACACACACACACACACACACACACACATACACACACACACATGAACATGAACACATGCATAAAAAACAAAATGGAATTTCACTGCAAGCCTCTAAGAACAGCCCAAATCCAGAATACTGGCAAGGATGTGGAGCCATGGAACTCTTCCTTCTCAAGCCTGGGGTGCAAATACACTGGGCCTCTGCTTCAGGAATACACCTTCAGCAGATGATCCAGCAATTGCACCCTTAAGGGTTGACCCAAATGAGCCAAAAACTTCTAGCTACACAAAAACTAGATCTAGCTATTTCAAGTAGCTTCATTCATAATTACCCAAACTGAGGAGCTGCCAAGACACCCTTTCATACCCTTTCAGTAGATAAATGCAAAAATAGCAGTATATTCAAATCAATGGAATGCTATTCAGCACTATAAAGGGATGAGTTATCAAGCATATGTTATTATACAGTCTCAACCACATAATATTCTCAATAAAATGGAAACAAGAAAAGGATCAGGAATGGAGAAAGTGAGGTGGATAGATGGAAGATGGAGGTGTTTTTGAAACATCAAAACTATTCTATGTGGATATAATGGTGAGTGCATATTATTAGACCTGTCGAAAACAAAATACAGCTGGACATGACAGGTCATGCCTTGTAAGTACAGCACCTGGGGGTGGAGCCAAATGGATCGAGTTCAAGGTCTTTCTCTGTGCATAGTGAGTTTGAAAATGCCTGAGCTATGAGACCATCTTGAAATACATAGTGTCAAGAGTGCACTCAATGTTAATATAGATTTAGGGACTGGTAAGATAGCTCAGGGGGGAAAAGGTGCCAAGAATAACAACCTGAGTTTGATCCCCAGAACCCACGTGGTAGAGGGAGAGAACCAACCTCTGAAAGTTGTCCTCTCTCTCTCTCTCTCTCTCTCTCTCTCTCTCTCTCTCTCTCTCTCTCTCTCACACACACACACACACACACACACACACACACACACACACACTAGGAGTGACTGTGCTGTGGCACTGTGGTCTTCTGATGACCACAAATGTAGGCTGCTGCGAGGGATGTCGCTGCTGTGGACAGGGGCACTGGGTACAGGGGGATCCTGTGTAATTTTTTGCTCCAAATATGGAGTTTATCAGTTAAACCAAAAGCAAAAGATGACCAAAAGGAAGGGACAGAGGGAAGAAGAAGGGAGGGAGGAGGCAGCAGACAGGTAATCCAGCTCACAGGGCATGGCTTCTCGAGGACATCTCACCTTGCTGAGACTGCTGTGGAAGCCTGTGCATGGCCCCAGTGGAAAGCATTTAAGCAGAGGGAGCACAACATTTTAACCTTGCAGGGGCTGAGGAGACTGCGGTTTCTAATGGGATGACATAAAATTGTGTTGCCTGGTGTGATGGCTATTCTTGGTTGTCAACTTGACTACATCTGGAATTAACTAAAACCCAATTGGCTGGACATACCTGTGAGAGATTTTTTTTCTTAATTAAATCATTTGGAGTGAGAAGACCTACTTCTAATCCAAAGATGTGAGGTGGGAAGATCCACCTTTAATCTGCCCCATCTTCTTTTTCCCTTTTGATTTTGGAGACAGGGTCTCTCTGTGTAACAGTTCTGGCTGTCCTGGAACAGCTCTGTAGACCAGGCTGGTCTTGAACTCAGAGAGATCCACCTACCTCTGCCTTCCAAGTGCTGGGATTAAAGGCATGTGCCACCACTGCCCAGCATATCTGCCCCATATTCTGCTGGCAGCCAATATAAAGGACATGGAAGAAGGAAGTTATCTCCTTGCCTGAGCACCGTCATTCTCACGGGCAAGTCCATTCCTTCACTGGCATTAGAGCCCACTTCTGTGGGATCTCAGCGTACACTGAAGACCAGCTGAGACATCCAGCCTTGTGAACTGAACAACTAACTACTGGATTCTCGGACCTTCCATTAGTAGACAACCATTGTAGGACTAGCTGGACCACAGCCTGTAAGCCCTTCTAATAAATCTCTTTTCTCTATATATAGATTCATCCTATAGGCTCTGTTGCTCCAAAGAACCCTGACTAATAAATCTGGTATTAAAGAACATCCAAACAACAAAAGGTGAACATTTCTTGTGAGTTAAGACTCAGTATTTTAAGCTTATCCACTCTCTTAACTGGATCTTTTTATTCAATGTGATGTCAAAGTCTCACTATAATATTTTTTGATTATTACATAGATTTATTTATTTTTGCGGTGCTAGGAATTGAAGGCAGGGCCTTGCGTGTGCTAGACAAGTGTGCCTTCACTGAGCTACAACTCAAGCCTCATAGGTTTTACTTTTTCTGAGACAGGGTAGCGTGTCCTGGTTAGTTTTTATGTCAACTTGACACAACACAGAGTCATCTGGGAAGAGAGGTCCTTAATTGAAGAATTGCCTTCACCAGATCGCCTGTGGCCATGTGTGTGGTTGTTTTGATTGATGATTGGGGTGGGAGGTCTCAGCCCATGGGCAGGGGGACCTGAGCTGCATCAGAAAGTAGGCTGAGTAAGCCAGAGAAGAAGCAAGTAAGCAGCGATCCTCCACGGTTTCTGCTCTAGGTTCCTGCCTGAGCTCTGTCCTGATGGACGGAAGCCTGTAAGCCGAAATAAACCCTCTCCTCCCCAGATTGCTCTGTTTGGGGTGTTGATCACAGCAACAAAAATCGAGCTTGAACACACCCTCATTGTTGTGGGCCAGGGTGGTCTCAAACTTGTAATCCTCCTGCCTCAGTCTGAGATGATAGGCATATGCACCCATGCTAGGCTTCCAATATTGTTTTTGTTGTTGTTTAATGTGATACTTTACATGCTGAAATTTATACAGAAATGCACTGAGCCAAGAATAGCCAGGATATTTTTGAAGAAAAAAAATGACATGTAAGAAATCACTCTCTTGTATATCAGGAAGGCTCAAGAAGCTCTGGAGTTGGGCCAGTGTGGTATTGATACAGAGGCAGCAAACCACCCAGCAGCCATGAGAGATCAGGATAACAGAAGGACACAAGTGTGGACAGAGATGACCGCAGATCTGTGTACGAGGTGATCAGATCCTTACCTCAGACAACACAGAAAGCAATGCTCACAGAAGGGTAAAAATATCTTCAATTTAAAATGAGGCAGTGTATCACAGTTCATTAAGACGCCCTATAAACCAGCAAGAAAAAGACAAGTGACACAGGAGCCATAGAGGCTGGGCAGAGGGGGGTGGGTGAAGCGTTTGCCGAGTAAGCTTGAGGACCAGAGTTCAAATCCCAGCACCCAAACGAATGCTGGGAAGCCATGACAGTGCTCTGTCAGCCCAGCACAAGACCTGCTGGATCTGTAAGCTCTGGGTTCAAGCTGCCTCAGTACAAAAGGTGTAGAGAGAGCCAGAAAGATACCTGACATTGATCTCAGATCTCCACATGGTTGTGCACAGGCATGTATGCATACCTCCACACGTGTCCACCCATGCAAACATGTACACACACACATAATACCCTTGTGCCACACACGGACACCTGCAAAAAAAGAAAACAAGTAAACAACTTGAAGATGTACTTCACAGAGGCGCACAGGCAAATGCGTAATAAACACCTGTGAAGATGCCACTATTATTGGTAAGGACAGGAATTCGATGTGATGATTTATTGTTGTCTGGACACCAGGTTCTTGAAAGCAGCAAAGTTGACAAGTCTGTGAGTGAGAAAGTTGATGCTATCATATTGGAAAATCATGTGATGTCTATCAATAGAGTTCAAGAGGGCCATGTGCTCCAACCCAGTGACTCCACTCTGGCCTGGAAAGCTGCCCCGGGTGCCTCAAGCACAGGTGGTCAGTAGGGGAGAAGAGTAATCAACATCCCCCAGCTACAAACCTTGTGATCTACAACAGTGACCGGCTTGCAAGACATGCTGGTGCAGTAAAGGCACAGATGTAGTGGAGTAACCAACAGCTTTTTGCTTGGTTTTAAGATCCACTCTACAAGATGGAACCCATGCCTAACACTGCTAATGAGACCAAGAACCCAAGATTGGATAGGACATGGACCCTAGGGGAAAACCTACTGCTATTATGTTCTAAATGAACATAGCAATAAAATGACTCCCAATGACGTCTTGCTATAACCATAGATGAGTGCCTTGTTCAACCCTTATCGGAGAAGCCTCTTCTTGCAAGTAGATGGGAACTAGTACAGAGACCAACAAGTGGAGAATGTGCAGAGAGTGAGAGACTTTGGAGTACTCAGCCCTGAATGAGACTCACCACTCCCCTCCAAACTGGAGGATCTATGTGGAAGAAGAGGTAGAGAGATTGCTAAGAGCCAGAGGTGGAGGACTCCAAGGGAACAGTGTCTTCCAGACCAACAGGGCTGATGCACACATGAGCTCAGAAGCACGGAGTCAGCACCCAACAGAGGCTTTGGTAGCATCACACAGCAGAGGCTGGCCAGCACGTGCGAGACACAGAGCCAAACTCACTGGGAACTTACCCCACTACCATGGTAACTAACCCATTCCAGTGATCATCAGTCCACTCTCACGATGCAACCCACCCTCAAGACAGCTATCTTACCCCTGCAGTAGCCAACCCATTCCCTCTCATAAAAACTAAGCCATTTCTGCATAGCAGTAAGCGCTGCTCCACCTCTCTAGGGCTCCAGCCCTTCATACTGCTATGGTGGTAATGAGTGACTTTCTCATGTGCACCCTGGAGGGAATTTGAAGGCACAGGCCTCTCTCTCTCTCTTTTTTTCTTTAGTAAGAAATTTTTTATTCATTTTACATACCAACCACAGATTCCCCCCTCTCTTCCCTCCTCCTGCCCCCCCAACCCATCCCCCATTCCCTCCTCCGAAAAGGTAAGGCCTCCCACGGGGAGTCAGCAAAGATTGGTACATTCAGTAGAGGCAGATCCAAGCCCCTTTCCCTGCATCAAGGCTGTGCAAGGCATCCCACCATAGGTAATGGGCTCCAGAAAGCCAGCTTATACACCAGGGATGGATCCTGATCCCACTACCAGGGGGCCCCTTAAGCAGATCAAGCTACACAACTGTCTCCCAAATGCAGAGGGCCTAGTCCAGTCCCAGGGAGGCTTCACAGCTGTTGGTCTAAAGTTCATGAGTTCCCACTAGCTTGGTTCGGTTGTATCTGTAAGTTTCCCCATCATGATCTTGATGCGCCTTGCTCATAGAATCCCTCTTCTCTCTCTTCGACTGGACTCCTGGAGCTTGGTGTGGTGCTTGGCTGTGGATCTCTGCATCTGCTTCCATCAGTTATTGGAGAAAGGTTCTATGATGACAGTTAAGGTATAACCAATCTGATTACCAGGGTAAATAAGTTCAGGCACCCTCTCCACTATTGCTAGTAGTCTAAGGTGGGGTCATCCTTTAGATTCCTGGGAACTTCCCTAGCACTAGGTTTCTCCCTATCCCCATGATGTCTCCCTCTATCATGGTATCTCTTTCACTGCTCTCTCACTCCGTCCCTGTTCCAGCTTGACCACCCTGTTCTCTTATGTTCTCATCCCCCATCCCCTACCCTCTATTGCCCATCCTTCACTCCCAGTTTACTCAGGAGATCTCATCTATTTTCCCTTCCCAGGGTGATCCATGTGTCCCTCTTAGGGTCCTCCTTGTTAGCTAGCTTCTCTGGAGCTGTGGGTTGCAGTCTGTTTATCCTTTGCTTTACATCTAGTATCCACTATGAGTAAGTACATACCATGTTTGTCTTTCTGAGTCTAGGTTACCTCACTCAGGATATTTTCTAGTTCCATTCATTTGCCTGCAAATTTCATGCTGTCATTTTTTATTGCTGAGTAATATATCCATTGTGTATATGTACCACATTTTCTTTATCCATTATTCAGTTGAGGGGCATCTAGGTTGTTTCCAGGTTCTGGCTATTACAAATAATGCTGCTATGAACATAGTTGAGCAAATGTCCTTGTGGTATAATTGAGCATTCCTTGGGTATATACCCAAGAGTGGTATAGCTGGGTCTTAAGACAGATTGATTCCCAATTTTCTGAGAAACCACCATACTGATTTCCACAGTGGTTGTACAAGCTCGCATTCCCACCAACAGTGGAGGAGAGTTCCCCTTGCTCCGCATCCTCTCCAACATAAGCTGTCATCAGTGTTTTTGATCTTAGCCTTTCTGACAGGTGTAAGATGGTATCTCAGAGTCGTTTTGATTTGTGTTTTCCTGATGACTAAGGATGTTGAGCAATTCCTTAAATGTCTTTTGACCATTTGAGATTCTTCTGTGGAGAATTCTCTGTTTAGCTCTATAACCCATTTTTTTTAATTGGACTGTTAGGTATTTTGATATCTAGTTTCTTGAGTTCTTTATATATTTTAGAGATCAGCCCTTTGTCGGATGTGGGGTTGGCAAAGATCTTTTCCCATTCTGTAGGCTGTCATTTTGTGTTATTGACTGTGTCCTTTGCCTTACAGAAACTTCTCAGTTCAGGAGGTCCCATTTATTAATTGTTGCTCTCAGTGTCTGTGCTACTGGTGTTATATTTAGGAAGTGGTCTCCTGGCACAGGCCTCTCAAGTACTCTTTTCTTTTCTCTTCCCTTCCCTTCCTGTCTTTCTCTCTCTCTCTCTCTCTCTCTCTCTCTCTCTCTCTCTCTCTCTCTCTCTCTCTCTCTCTTTCTGTTTGTTCATTTGTTTTTCAAGATGGGTTTCTCTGTGTATCCTTGGCTGTTCTGGAACTTGCTCTGTAGACCAGCCTGGCCTCTGCCTCCATAGTGCTGGGACTAAAGGCGTGTGTCACCACAGCCCAGCTTCCTGAGCACTCTTTAGAGAAGGTGTGAACCTGGCCAACCCCTAGAGACAAGTATCTTCTTGATCCTGCCACTTGGGCAAGTCTTCCCTCCCAGGCTTTCTTCCTTCCCTATCACATGGGATAGGGATAGCACATGTGTCATTGGGAGGCAGCAGTGAGCAGAGCTCAAGATGGTCTGGGCACCCCAGGGATGGGAGGTCTTCAAGATCCACTCTCTACTGACCTAGCTGGGCCTCCATTGCTCCTTGGTCCTCAAGCAGGCTGTGCATCTCTCCCTGCCTGCAGAGGCCCCCTTTTCCCCAGGTTCCCCACCGACCAGCATTTCCACAAACATTCCCTGAGGGCTGTCACATAGAAAGCCTTGTTACTGGTGTGTGTGTGTGTGTGTGTGTGTGTGTGTGTGTGTGTGACCGTGAAGAAAGTCCCCAGGCTCAGGGCCTGGTGGGGAATGACTCAAGTAGCTGCGTGGGAAGAGACAGGTAAGAAGATCACGGTGACCAGCACGTCCCAGAAGCCCGCCAGCTGCACGGCACACAGTAGGTGCTCGAGAGACACCACTTGGCCACTGGACTGACCAACTGAGGAGCAACTCAGCCAGCCAGCTGATTGCCCATGTTTCTATCACTGTGTTGCAACTGAGGCACACCCCCACACCACCCACACAGCCCCACGAGTGGGTCCACTCCAGCCGGTATCTTCATACCCAGGAACACTGCCTCCCACACAAAGCTTGTTCATTTTGATTTATGAATGTTACAAAGAAAAACCCATCTTCTGGAGGATTCTGCCATCCTGACTCTGGTCCCCATGACACTGCTTCCTTCTCTCAGGTACCTAAAATTAGCAGAGTAATTCGGAATCTGTGTCTTTATTTAAAAGAAAAAACTGTAGGTGCAGAATTATAAAAATTTAATATGCTCCCAGGAAAATGAAAAATGAGAGGCTGTGATCTCGTCTAACACTTTCAAATGTGTTTATTAATTCATGTTTTAAATCATAAGTTTCATTCGGTGAGAGCCATGCACAGCAATAAGCCTGTTTTAAAATATTAATGAATAAACAATATTTCTCTATTGAAATATAACATGCTTCTTTGAACAATGGACCGCCAGTAATAAATCAAAACCAGGAGAAAATTGCATTTCATATTTAATACAAGTTGAACTCTGCCTTTTTATAAATGATATCTTTTTTGTTTAATTGGCGTCAGTTCAGATCTAGCAGATTGCTAATAAAATTCTGGATTTCCATATTTAATGATGCGTACACTTTCTGTTGAAATTTAACCAGGAAAAAAAAGAACCAGGCTTTTATTATTTCCTGAGATGGCACAGAGGTGAGGCCTCTGCTAAGGTCTAGCCTGGAGGTGTGGGGCAGCCTGAAGGACAATCCACTCACAGAGCCTCACTAGGGAGCTGACTCTTCCTGGTAACCCTACTGCATGGCGGAAGTGTCTCAGTCCTGCCCTCTTTCCGATCAGTGAGCAGTCAGGAGAGGAGAAACGCCCCATCCTACACACCACACCATGTGGGGTCACTCTGTCTTTACTTACCTGTGAGGTAGGCAGGAATGGGGTTACCATTTGACTAGGAAACCAAGACTTCAGAGGTGTCATGCCCAAGGTCACACACAGCTACTGAGTGGCAGAACTCGGCCAGGCTTGGGTGCCCTAGCTCTTTGTCCTGCAGGGTGGTGCTTGGGTGCAAAATGCATCTGCCTAGTTTTTTGTTTGTTTTTGTTTTTTTTGAGACAGGGTTTCTCTTTGTAGCTTTGGTGCCTGTCCTGGATCTCGCTCTGTAGACCAGGCTGGCCTGGAACTCACAGGGATCCTCCTGCCTCTGCCTCCTGAGTGCTGGGATTAAAGGCATGCGCCACCATCACTGGCTCTGCCTGGGTTTTAACAATAGTGTGGGATCAACATGAGGAGGAATTTGAGTGCATACCTGTCGCAGGGTTTTGTTTGCTGTGAAGAGACACCATGACTATGACAACTCTTATGAAGGACAACATTTAATTGGGGCTGGCTTACAGTTTCAGATGTTTAAGCATGGCAACATGCTGGGAGACATGGTGCTGGAGAAGGAGCTGAGAGTTCTACTTTTTTTTTTTTTACTCTTTTTAAAAATTTATTATTTTTTATTTTATGAGCATTGACTGATGTTTTGCCTGTATGTATGTATGTCTGTCTATGTGAGAGTGTCAGATCCCCTGGAACTGTAGTTACAGACAGGTGTGAGCTGCCATGTGGGTGCTGGGAATTGAACCCAGATCCTCTGGAAGAATAGCCAGTGCTCTTAACCCCTGAGCCATCTCTCCAGCCCCAAATTCTACATCTTGATACACAGACAGCAGGAGACTGCATTCCACACTGGGCATAGCTTGAGCATATAAGAGACCACAAAGCCCGCTCCCACAATGACATTCTTCCTCCAACAAGGCCACACCTCCTAATGCCACTCCCTATGGCCCAAGCGTTCAAACACATGACTCTATGGGGGCCATACCTATTCAGGCCACCACAGCACTGCTTGCCCTGGGCAAGTCAGGGACTAATGGGTGTCAGAGACTCCAGACCCAGCAGGATTATCTGCAGGGCACAGTACTAGTGTGCTTGACCATGCCATGCTAGGAGGTAGGACCATAACCACTAAGAAAGCTGATGCACAGGAAGGTCATGTGACTTGCTCAAGGACACACACAGCTTGTATGTGACAGAGCCAGAACCAGACCCAGGTAGTGTCCCTTAGGAGCCCAGATTCCTGGGTGCTAGGTCCTGCAGCCCTCCTAACCATGCAACTATGCTGTAGATCTCACTGGCAGTGCCCATCTGACTGAGGGAACAGGCTGTGGATATCGCTCTGTATGCTGTGAATGTGTTGCTCAGATTTGGTTAATAAATAAAATGCTGATTGGCCAGTAGCCAGGACACAGAGGAAACAAAATGTAAAAGTACCAGTAAGCCACAAGCCACATGGCAACTTATAGATTAATAGAAATGGGTTAATTTAAGATATAAGAACTAGATAGCAAGAAGCCTGCCATGGCCATACAGTTTGTAAGTAATACAAGTCTCTGTGTGTTTACTTGGGTCTGAGCGGCTGCAGGAACTGGGTGGACACAGGAAAACTCCAGCTACAGGAACAGGCTCCTGGCTCTGCACTTGGGCCTGTCTGGAAGCAAGTTCCCTGCTTATCAGCCAACTCACCAGGCAGGGAGCAGGTCACTGGGACCAAGACTACCTGGGATCCAACTGCAGGCCTGTCATTGGCCTTAACTTCCTATGGAATCCATCCCTAGCTCTATTTGATTGACACCTTGGGTTTAGCAGTGGTCAACAGACCCAGACAGTGCACAGTCCCAATGTGACAGAAAAGAGACGCTGACCAGACATGGGGTTGGAGAGCAGGGAGACTGCTCAATGGATAAAGAGCTCACTGTGCAAATGTAAGGACTAGAGTTCACAGTCCAAGAGCTCACACAGAAAGAAGCCAGGCAGACACAGCAGCCATGATCCCACATAGAGGCTTCAGGGAGAGACCCTGCCTCAATAAATAAGGTGGAGAGTAATCAAGGAAGACACTTGATGTCAACTTCAGACCTTCACACACATACACATGCATGGGTGTAGATGTACCTTTGTACATATGAGCACCCACACACAAGTGAACATATATACACACACCACACACACATACAAAAAACAAAAAATTTAGGTTGGATTCAGACACACCCAGACTTAAAATCTGTTTCTGTATTTGGCCAACCTTGGTGGGGTGGCATCCCTTCTTTGAGTCTTAGATTCCCCTTATAAAAATGGACAGCTTAAGAGGATTAATAGAGCAGCTCTATCGACCCTTGTACACTGAGGCGTATGATGCGCACCATGATGTGCGTGGTGTTACCTGGTTAAAGCGCACAGTAGAAAATAAAGGACAAGAGCCTGGTGGGCTGTAAGGCAGAACCAGGGACCTGGAGAGACATCATGAGCAACAGAGTCCAGGCACAGGACCCTGTACCAATAAAGTTCCCATAGGGGTCATGCTCCGGCCTCGTGCTCAGTCCCTGCTACAGCGGCCTTAGGAAAGCACTCTGCCTGTCACTAGTCACGGTGCCAGGCCCTACCCGGTTCTTTCTATCACTCGTCCCTTCACTTGGTGACCCAGACATGTGGTACGACACAATGTGTCATCACACACCTTTGTACACTCAGGCATGGATGGAGAATCAGGTAAGGTCTATGGGGACAGCAAAGGATACCCCTGGCCACATCCCAGAAAGGACTTCACACTAGAGGCATGATGGCCATCATTTACTGGAGACTCTTGTTCCTGCTACCAGTGGTAGCTGGAAGGTCAGCAATGCTGGCCTAGGTATGAGAGATGATAAAAAAAAAAAAAAAAAACAGAGGCCACGTGTCCAGGATGGTTTCTTCCTGAGATATGGCAGCACACATTTACCCCTCCCCAAATCCAGAAATCCAATCCTGACATCACTTTCCACATAGAAGGGCTTCTCTAGTACATAGTCCCTCCAACTCAGACAAAAGGGACAGGAGGCTCTGGGTATCTCCATGCGAATGACACCCTGTTAGAAATGAGCAGCTGCTGGTGTGCTGGGGCTCCAGATACTGTGAACACACATTCTCACATAAGCACCCATGTTCTCATCCATCCACCATTGTCCAGGGCCCCTTGCCTACCAGTGGCTGGTTCAAGTGGCCCCCTGCTGTTATTACCTTTGGCTCCATGAGTGGGTCTTATCTGTCTTCCCAACACCTCATGAAACATTGGCTTCCAGAACGGCAGAGCAAGACTCCAGGAATCCAGCTCCTGTGGGGTGGGACTGACTTCATTGTCTCTGGGTCTGTTCCTAACTCACTGTTTAATCCAGGAAAGTTACCCAGCTGAAATCTACCAAAAATCCACCACTAAATCCACACAAGACCTTTGGGGCCAATGCCCACATGCTCTTCAAGTCTATAAACTATAGTTATCCCAGTAAACCTCAGAGGCTGGCAAGAAGGCCAGTGTAGTCACCCAATGTCCCTCCCAGAGGAGAGGAAAAGCGAGGAGGGGCACAAGCATCTTCTAAGTGTCCCTAATATAACCACAGACTCTTCCCATATCCCTGCCAAGTGCTAAGAAATCCCAGTAAGTTCTAGTGAGTGTTTCTTTCAACATGCTGACCCAGGACAAAAGCCAAGATGGTCCTTGGGTGTCTGGGAATGCTAAGGAAGATGAATTTGCGTGTGTGTGTGTGTGTGTGTGTGTGTGTGTGTGTGTGTGTGTATCTGTATGTGATATTTCCACAAAGCCCAGGGATTATTTTATGTACAAAGATAAGAAAGGCTAACCTACAAGCTAATTGAATCATGCAAATAATTGTTTAGCCATGGGAGAGATTCCTATGGGCAGGCTGAGCACCCACACGAGGGAGGACAGCTGTGGAGGGCAATCTATTTTATAAAGTTTATCTGTACAGAATAACTGCTGCAAGATTAATGGGGGCGGCAGCCCCAGCCCTTGTTCTGCCTGCTTCTACCAGCTGAAATAGGAAAACAGATATATTTATCATAGACATTTGCTGCAACTGATTAACATTAATCTGATTTCCTGTGAGTCAATTTCCTTGAGATATAGTAAACAGGCCAATTATCTGCAATGGGCCTCTTTTATTATAAAGATTTGGACATTAGTGACAAGCATGTATGCAAATATATGGACTTTATTACAATCTGAGTAACACAAGAATAACGTCCAATCTGTTAAAAAATGTCTAGCTAGTTGTACATATTGCAAACTGAGAATGTTGAGACATAGGGAGAAGGGTGAGGGGGCGTCCCTTTTGACTGACATGTGGGCCCACTCTTTCCAAACCTTTGTTCATCTTCAACTAGTTAAAGAAGTGAACAGGACAAGGCTCTTGCTGCTCAAAACACAGTCTAGCAAGTTCTAGAGTTGCCATTAGGTCAGAGGAACGTAAGTGCCGAGGACGGCAGGTCTGGGTCAGGGTGGCCCTGGGTTGTCCAGGTCTGTGCTTCAGTTTCCCAATCCATCAGCACGGGAAGTGAAGGGATGTGACAGGCAGGTCTAGTGGATGGTCCAAAGCCTCACCAGGAACAGCAACCGACAGCCCGGCTTCACCGTCACCACCACCTCCACAGACCATGTGTCTGCCGGCCTGGTTCCCAGCAAACGCATGGCCCCAAGCCCACCCACCGCATGCCTGTGCTAGCTCCAGGAGCAGGGACACACGTGGCCTCCAGGTTTAATCAGGAAAGCAAAGTTTATTCGTGTTTGAAACTACATGTAACTACCACAAGGAAGACTTCTCAATCCAGGGTGTGAGCCAGTAGAAAGGAACACGGAACGCTTTTAATACATCAGAATCACCGCCACAAATTATTGTCACGACTCAGTCAGTTTCAGAATCGCATACAATACAAAAGGAGGAGAGGGCCCGCCACACAGGGTGAAATGTACAGTGTTGAATACTGAATCTGAACGCATCACAAGAACCCGCCTTTTTTTTTCTTCTTTTTTTTTTTTTTCTGTATGGATTAGTAACAAGATGAAGGACATTCAAAACGCTTCTCAGTATTTACAACAGCTTGGCTGATCCTGTGTTAAGAGTCAGACCCAATGTTGCCGATCTCGGCTTTTTAAGGGTTGCAAATGCAACCCTGAGTTTTCTTTTAAAAGATTACAATGTACATTACAGTTTGTGAAGGGAAACAAAGAGTTAATTACAAGATGCAAAAAGATAAGAAAGAGACAAACTACAGCGTGAGTATTGTTCAGAGGTAGTAAGTGAGCGCTCTAAGCTACAGAACATGTTGGGATTCTATTGGTTTGTATGAGTTCGCATGAGGTAATAAAGCTGTGTTTTGATTGGTGGGATGTATAAATACTCTTTTGCTACACTATATACAGTGCTCCTGAGAGCAGGGCCTTTCCAGGCTGCCCAGAGGACGAGCACACCTTGACAAGTCTGTGCAGCACCCGGCCGGCGCACGCGGTCAAACCCAGACAGGTCTTGTTTTCACCTCGGTAGCAGGGCAATCTGGCTCCGCGGTCTCATCAGCGCAGACTCCGAGGGAGAAAGGAGGCTACCAGTCTTAGACCTAATCACAGCGTAAGAGACGGCAACACAGACGTGACACGGGGGCTCTGAAACACCTTCCGCAGGAGAGACAGGCAGACACTGCCCCCAGCCTATGGTGACATGTGGACAACAGTGAGAGTCTGCATGGAAACCTGCAAGGGTTCAGCTCATTCTCCATAACTGGAGTCCAGCATAGATGGACTTCTTACCCTTAAGGCCAAGCAACTGGCAACTGTGGAACCATTAATGTAAAAGATCGAGAATAAATTATGAGGAAACAGTCACAGAACTGTCAACAATGTTACATCTTGGCCTAATTGGATAAAGTGCTTTCTTTTACACGTGTGTCTTAAGTTTAAATACAAATGATAATGATTCCTTAAAAAACAGGTTTCCCAAGTTCTCGAAGAAGACAGGGTTTACAGTAAAGCTGTAGGTGGTGGGTTACAAAACGCTTTCCTTCTCCTATTGCTCTGAAAGCGCTCATCAAGGCATGTCAGCTGGGAAAGCCCCGGGGATTAGTTAGAGGTATCCGAGTGCACGCTGCCCGGGCCTTCCGTAGGAGAAGTCACAGAAGATGGAGTTGTTGCGTCCTGCCAGCCTCCATTAGCCTGAAAGGAGAGGCACAGTTCAGTGGGTGCACGTCTACATATTAATTCCACTCTCCAATTTAAAACACCCAGACGACAACACAAGAGCAAAGATGCATTAGCAAAATGCATTTTCTGAACCCACTTTGGCAGGAGTTGGAAGCATGTGTTAAAGTGGGATTAAATGCATGTAAAACAAATCCATCCCATCAAGTAAAGACTGGGTGATAAATCAGCTCGGTGAAGATGACTTCAGCTAGTCCCAAGCTGGCATGGAGCTTGGCCTCTGATCTGCTGGTAAAAATCACTACTCAAAAGCAGCCTTTCGGAAGGTGCAGTGGAGAAGCTCAACATGACGTCTTGGAGCAACCTCGAGCTCCAGGAAGCAGACACTCCAGCCAGCTTCATCACTGTCCCATGGAAAAAGTGCCACACTTCTCCCATCCATGCCTGACAGCCAGCTAATGTAACCCTTGGAAAATGAAGGCCAGAATTTCCCTCCAAATAGGATCTTCCAGAATGAAAATGTATGAACTGTGGAGGGGCACATGCTATTCAAATCAGTTTTCCAATTATCTGCAAATGGAGCCCCTAGTTGGGATGGTGCTGCTGCCCTGCACGAGCCGCTGGCCCTTCCTGCCTCAGACCTGCACCAGCACTAACAGTACTCAGAAACAAATTTGCCTCATGTCTCGCCCTGTAGAGGCAATTGCTGAAATCAATGTCTGATCAGATTTCTGCTGTGGCAGACAGCTTGTCGCTATGTATTTTTATGTCAGTCAAGAAGAGGGAGGGGCTGTGCTTGTGAGTTGGGGAACACTGAACAGAACTGACGGGGCAGGCCTTTCTGGAGAGAAGGCAAGGGCGAGCTGCCTGACACCCAGTCCCTGAGGCTCCAGCCAACCTGGGCTTCTACACTGCCTCGCCCCACACCCCACGCTACATAGGGCCCCTCAGTTCTCTGCCTCCCTCCTGTCCATCTGTAATTTCTCCAGAGTCCATCTGAAGGTCTTTTGGGCATGGCAATGTTGTGTGTGTGTGATCACTGTTGCTTCGTAGAACTGGGTCTGGAACCCAGGGCCTTGAGCATGCTAAGCAAGCTCTCTGTCATGGAGCCACATTCCAAGCCCATGCTGTCCTTAAAGGGCTTGAGTCTTCTGTTTTGCTCCATAGTTCTGCATTTAAGGCTCATTTCATTTCTCTAGGACAGTGGTTCTCAACCTCCCTACTGCTGCGACCCTTTAACATTGTTCCTCATGCTGTGTGACCCCCAACCGTAAAATTATTTTCATCGCTACTTCAGAACTATAATTCTGCTAATATTATGAGTCATAATGTAAATATCTGATATGTAGGATGTTTGATATGTGACTCCTGTGAAAGGGTCATTTGACCTCAAGGGGGTTGCGACCCACAGGTTGAGAACCATTGCTCTAGGACCAAGGGTGTGGGGTGGGTAGGCAACCTACAGAGCTGGTACTCTAGATGAAAAAAATAATTTGCAGCTTTAGATATCAAATTCCAGGTAGAAAAGGGAATAAGATGAAATAATAAGCCTTGCACTGTTTTTGAAAGCTTCAGTCATTCCAGGTTGTGTGGTGAGACGCCCATGTGTGTCCCTATCTAGAAGGTAAGCTGTTTCCCCTCAGGTATGAGAGTCTCCTTAGGAAAAGAAAAAGCCTTATACAGATGCAAGCCTAAAGAGATCCCATCTGAAGTAAACATCCGTCCTCTTTTATCCAAATTTATAAACAACAAATACACAATATTTCTCCCCTGCCTGGCAGCTGCAGGAGAGGTTGTCAACGAGCATTCTTTTTTTTTTTTTCCAAAATAAATTAATCCTTACTCTGGTGGTTTGAGATTATGCACTGTATTATACAACAGCGTCTTATCAAGCCTCATCAGTGAAGATGGAATTCATGTCTGTAAAATGCTGCAGGCAATCACGGCTTCATATTTTATCATGTTGATAAGGATATCGCACATTCTCTGAAGCATTTCAAAACACTTAAATGAAAAAGGAGAAATGCAACTAAAAGGCTTTTTATATGGCTTGTTGTGGGTTATTATGAGTTATTTATAAACCCAAAAAGAAAGATTTGACATTTCAAATGTAAAAGATTTGAGTATTTAATGGTCCTTTTTTCCTTTACAATTGAACATCCTCAATCACTTTTTAAGTCATTAATATTTACTCCTAGAGGAAATGAAGGTCCTAAAAGGGAGGCCATTCTCCTCCTTTCGGCTAACATGAGTCCCAGAACAGGGTGCTCCTGACACCTCCTTTCCAGAGCTGTGTGTTTGCTATTTCCCATCCATGTCAGGGTAGGAAGCAAGGGAAAGGCTGTGAATCAGTAGCAAAGGTTACTCTATCATTAAAGCGGAAAGGCCATTAAACTCACAGGTCACATTTTGCACCCCAGGCCCACAGCCCAGCCAGCTGCCCAAAGAATGGAGTTCTTTGTTTAGCATGGTTTCTGATATGCTGGGTCTCCAAGGTTATCACCTTCACCTGCTCTGTGCTGGGGAATTTTCCTGCTGCTTGATTCGAAGATAAACGATCTGTATCCCACCATCTCCTGAACACAGCATGGCTGCTAGAAAATGGCACCTTAACGGGCTGGTACTGAAATCCCCACTGATGATGGGACACCAGCCCCTTTTGGGCATCTGTGAGAGCTTCAAAGGACAGCTCTGAGGTCCATAAAATGAAACCATAGCAAAGATACTGCCGCCTCCAATTGCAACAAGATGTGGAGCCACATCCAGTGACTATTAACTTGTTCATTCCCACAGCTGGCTCCCCAGGGTACTCACGTTTAAGTTATGTGGACTATACAGTGAGTTTGCTCCAAGGCCATCACTGTAGCCTCCCGTCTGATTGATAACATGACGGAGGGTATCCACCTAGAAGTGAGACGGAACAGAATTCATCACCTCGATCTATTAAAACACCATCACTTACAAAAGGGAACAATTTGAATTATGTGTGCCACGAGGGTGGAGCATCTTCAACGAAAGACAAATTTATCAATCAAATGTGACTGGAGGGATTTCAAAGATTCCTTGCATATTTAAACTCACACACCTTTGTTTTTCACACCAGCCAAACAATAGCATCTTCATAGTAATGCAGACTTTCCATCTACAGCAAGCAAATGTGTGTGGCTGTGGGTGAAAATCTACTCACAGATAATGAATGCTGAATCAATCTCTCCACCCTGACACATACCCGTCCCTACCACCAATACATAAGACTAAGAGCACTTGTTCTCAGTTAAGAGGACAAGAAAGGGGTTGAACCTGGAATCTACTTTAAGAATTCAGGTTTCAGTTTCCTGACTTGTAAAAATGCAGGAATAAAAGAGCACTGTGTTCTCTTGTTCATTCTTTTCTTTTCCCTCTCTTTCTACTCCCTCCCTCTCAGGCACACACAATCTTCTGTTCTGTCATAACAAAGACCCTCCACCCCCGCCATCTCCATGAGCTCAAGCCAGAGCCGAATGCATTCACAAAGTTCATCAGCTTAGAATCATCAAAGGCATTGTCCACTTGACTTCTCATTGAATTAAGAGGTGGGCAAATGTGTCCCATTTGGATGTACCCAGCACAGGGTCTGCATAGATGTGCAGACCACTTCCACGGGTCAGAGTGGGGAGTTTTGAGCCCAAACCCTACCCTGCCAGAAAGGCTCCAGCTAGGGCATTTCTCCTACCTGTGATTGCACATTGGCTCCGACTTGGGACCCTTGGTAAGAATCCCCATTCAGACTCTGCATGTTCATGAACATGTCCCCAGAATTTGGGAGGTTAAAAGAACCAGAAGAACCTGGAAAGGAAAGAGTTAAGTAGCTGAATAACAGAGAGCTACACACACACACAATCCCCAAAGACCTAGAGGCAGGGAAAGGAAGAGAGACACAGAGGAGAGGCATCTCCAGCTCTAGAAGGACAGAGCATTACCTGAGCTCTAGAAGGCTGCCACTCACTTTACACACAGGAAAAACCTTATGGAGGGCAAACCCAAATGAAAAATCAGAGGCAAATCAAAGTAGACAGAAAAGCATCCAGGAGCTGGCCCTAGCCTTCTCCTTGTTTCCATTTCTCTCCAGACTCAGTCACCAATCGAGCTCTCCAATGTTGCTGTCATGGTGGAGAATTCCCTGGAGAAGACACATTTTCCTCGTGTTCTTTCCTATCCGTAACTCTACCATTCCATTCACTAGTGTCCGTGACCACTAGGGATGGTGGGAGTGTGAGAACACAAACACCCTTCTTCTGGACCTTTGACTATGTATTTAAAATCTCCTCAGAAAGCCTCCAAGCTTCAACCCATCTGCTGGGGCTTGCTGCACCTTTGACTGACAGTCAAGTTCTCTGTAGTTTAAAGTCATTTTGGGGGGCTGGAGAGATGGCTCAGCAGTGAAGAGCACTGGCTGTTCTTCCAGAGGACCTGAGTTCTATTCCCAGCACCCACATGGCAGCTCACAACTGTCTGTAACTCCACTTCCAAAGGATCTAACACCCTCACACAGGTATATATGCAGGTAAAACATCAATGCATGTGAAATTAAAAAATAATAATAAATAAAATTTAAAAAATAAAGACATTTCTTCTAACTCCATCATGAATGCCACATAAAATTTCAACAGAATATTCTGTCAAAGTAGTGTATTTATAGCCAGCTGTGGTGGTACACACATGTAATCCCAGCTACTCAGCTGAGGCAGAGGAATCATAAGATTGAAGCCAGATGGAGTTCAAGGCCATTCTGGACAACTTAGTGAGACTATCTCAAAAAGACAAAATAAAATAAAAATTAAGGGCTAGTTATATAAATGAGTAGCAAAGGACTGAGCTTTGTATATGCAAAGCCCTGGGTTCAATCCCCACTGTCACACACACACACATGCACACATGTGTACACACACACACACACACACACACACACACACACACACACACACGGTAATGCACGTATGAATTCAATACCATGTCTTTATATGTAAGTCCAGCAAGCTACATGGGCACAGACAGAGGCTGCACTTAGAGCCTGCAGCCAAGTTCCCAACATCCAGCAACCAGCACACATTCCCACCTGTGATACACAAAACAGTATGTGATAGAGCTTTACCTATCTGAAGGCCATGATTAAGTGTAAAGATTCCAGAATCTACCAGGAGCAGGCGGCATTCACTGTGAACAGTGGGTACCAGCATGGAACCTATCCACAACAAGCCTTCAAGTGAACACAAATCTCTCCTCAAGCACCACTGTGCACTCAGTGAGGCTGCAGCTTCATGGTCTGTGAGATAGGGCACTGGGGCAGAAGCCTGTCTGGCTGAGTGAGTGTGCCATATACGCACCAGAGTTCGGCGTGGTGGGTGAGTTGGTCTGGTTGTTCTGCACGGCTGCAGCCACCGCATGTGCAGCTGTCACGGCTGTTTTTGCAGCATAGAGATTGGCCTCCTCTTGAAATTTGCCGATGTTCTTCTTGTACCTGATTCGTTTGTTGCCAAACCAGTTGGACACCTACCAAGTACAGGAACATGGAATGGAAAGGGTAGAGAAGTCACAAAGCCAAACTTCCTGTCCCTACTATGGGATAACAAGGGGAGCCTCTGGGTGACACAGTGCCCTGCCTGCCATTTCACACCATATGGGTAGTGCATAACAGTTTTAGGGGTCGCTTTCCACTCTGGCATATCCTTTGTACTCTATTGGAAGAGCAGTGCTTCCTGGAACTGGCCATGGGGACACAGCGATGAGATTACTAAAAGAGGCCGAAAAGCTACCGGACGGACGCGTTTGTTAACTCAGGTACCATGAAGCACTTGAAGAAAAGTGACTCGTTGTTCTGTTGTAGACCTAGGACAATTTTAGCAGCTATATAGTAGAATCATGTTTGGTCTGCTGAAGAGGGACATCAATTAATAATGGATGAAAAATCCCTTTGTCTCCTGCCTTGGGAGACACTGCATGTCTGCCAAGATGGCTGCTCAGGCCCTGCCAGTGACTGTGTGGGAAGCCTCAACTTGAAAACTCAAGCCATCTCAATGAGGCCAAATGCAAATGCAGAGGAATGGCTGGTTACATAAAGTAGAATACATATTTTTTTCTTTTTCTTTCTTTTTCAACCACTTATGTCAGACAGTACAAATTCAAAAGAGGATGTTGGCTGAAGTCAGATTTCATCACAGCTTACAGAGAGCAAAACTGTATCCCAATACTCAGTGCTCAGACTCACACTGTGTGTCCAGGTGCCTGCACTTGAGCTATGTAAAGACGCTAAAAGTCACATAGCCATATATAAGAGGGTATACCCAATGCTGTATCTAGGAGTTTGCCTCTCTTTTGTTAAAGTGATAATTTAAAAATATTCCCAGGAACTGCCTACTAATCTAGCAGAGGAACTGCTGGTGTGGTATCAGGGCCATTGTTCTACCCTAGGTATTATCCATAAGAGCTCCTCAGGGGCCTCAGCAGAAACAAGGAATGGGATGCAGTTCAGAGCCCTCCAACCCAATTTTCTGCAGTGGGCAGCCCTGCCGACCACCTCTGCCAAGTCTTTAATTGCTTTGGAAATGGTGCTCTCATTCTTCAACTGATGGCACTCGCCCTTCTGGAGAAGGCTAGAAAGCCCTGGCAGGGGAGCCCCGAGAGGGAGACAGCATTGGCCTCTCTGCTGCCTATATGCTGCCCCAGGAGCACTGAGTACACACATATACACATGTACACATGAGCACACTTTTGAGGATCCATGCTATAGCACAGGCTCCCCAGACAGAAACAGGGAAAACACACCCCAAAT
>CABHPH010162445.1:0-12500 GCA_902168325.1 Peromyscus nudipes | reverse complement strand
ATGAAGCATAGGTTATTACCAATATACTTCATATTATCCTTTTCTGAGGACCAAAGAGGGGCTCATACTTTGGGGCAAAAGACTTTGAGGTACTGGGCCAATTATTCCTTCTTTCAGAAAATGGGAGAAGGGGAGATGAGAGATGGGAGGAAGAAAAAGACAAGTAACATGAAGCTTCCTGCAGCAACCTTAAGGAGCTGGGCTTGAGGAAGGAGAACACACACATACAAAGGCCCATCAGTGAGGGCTTAAACCTCTGCATGGATGCCCTCAGGAGCATCCTCAGCTACCACTTGAAGCACCATGGCCTCTCTGGAGAAAGCTGCCTGAAGTGGTTGGGCTAACTCTAGTTAGGAGTTAATCCTAGGGCAGGGAAACCCTAGGGCAGGGTGTGCCTGGAGAAGGCCTTCTTCACTGTAAGCATGGGCTCATGTGGGTAACCACTCCCATGGGACACAAAGAGCATTTGCATCTAGATCAAGAACAAATTGGTCAGCTCCAGGAAATCAAAGATATTCTGAGTAAAGAAAAAAGTGTGTGTGTGACTTATCATTTAGCATAACTTTTCCAGAGACTATGCCAATGAAAAAATATATATCCTTTGACCAACGTTATAAGAACTTATCTTGAGGAATTTACAGATACTTGTACAAAGATATTTACCACACTCCTGCTTATAATAACAGCAATGACAAACATTTATAGGAACCTGTATGATGGAAAACAATCATTGATTACAGGTCATATTGAGGAGAAATACTTATTGACATGGCACTATTCATAATATACTGCAAAGAGGGGGAAAGTTAATTTTTCCTTTCATACAATATGAAGCTTTTGTGTGTGAAAATACCCACAGATAGACATAGATGCACCCATGCTTAGACTTGTATTTGTGCACAGGAAGAAAGTATCATCCCAACCATCAAAGAGTGGTCATGATTAAGGGTAGACTTTGTTGGCACATATTGTTTAACAGATAAAATTCTGTAAAGGAATTCTATCTGCCTCCTATGCAAAAATGGTAGTGTGTGGTGTTCTCATATGCACCAAGACAGCCGTGTCAGTGGCCAATCACCATCCTGTAACAGGAATGCCAAGCCAGGCGTTGGTGGCGCACGCCTTTAATCCCAGCACTCGGGAGGCAGAGCCAGGAAGATCTCTGTGAGTTCAAGGCCAGCCTGGGCTACCAAGTGAGCTCCAGGAAAGGCGCAAAGCTACACAGAGAAACCCTATCTCGAAAAAACAAAAACAACAACAACAACAAAAAAAAAACAGGAATGCCATTATGCAGCTTTGCTCTCCAAAGTGACTCCTAAGAGCTGAACATGTTAGCATATGGCTGTAGTCTCAGCACATGGGACATTGAGGTAGGAGGATTGCTTAAGCCTGGGTGGTCAAGACCAGTCTAGGTAACATAGTGATAATAAGCATACACCACTGAAAAGTCACACATTTACAGATTTTATGCTGGCCCCAGGGCTATAGGAAGAATCAAGTCTTATTCCTTGTTTCAGAGAGGTTTCAAGTAGCAGGCCTGAGAATTCTGAATATGAAATCAGAACCATTTTGTAAATCTCAAGCCATTAAAATTTCCCAACAGTTTTGTGTTTAAGAAAAATTCTATGTTAAAATAAAAAGCTAGCCCATCTACAATGTCTGTACAGTCACCAACAGGCAACTTATCAACTGGTTTTAATTATATCCTACATTTCCATTCCTATCACATTTATTTATCATGTTAATAACAACATTTAAAAAAGGAGAAAAACCATCTCTTAAAGACTTGCCCAGCACAAGTGCAGGGTGCGAGCTCTTCCTTCACAGCACTTCTGCACAAACTGCGTCAGGGAAAGGAGTCGGCTAACACAGAAGCATCACTACCAAAATTAACAAACTGAAAATTTATGAAGCACAGCTCTTGACAAACTTGCCACTGTGTCTCCTCATGTTTACTTGTGACGCATGCTTTATGTAGTGTGCCTAATTAAACAAACATTATGGAATGCTGAAATGGGGAGCTGTGTAAAATGGAACATGGCAGTGTATCTGCATGGTTAATGTTTTACCTCTATCAAAGAGTTTCTCCTTAATCGATATGTTCTCACCCCCATGCTGTAGCTCAGTTTTAAATGAAGGATAGAAAGCAACACATTTAAAGTAAATGTGTTGGTAAACACTAAGTCTCACCTCATTCACTCCTCTGCCCTGCAAGGCAGGCGTCTGGTAGCTTCTGAAGGGCAGAAAGCCTGGACAGCCACATGGTATGTGTCCCCAGAGGCTCCAAAGGACAGCCAGATAAATGGGCCTGAGAGCTAACCAGAGCCATCCCAGCTCTGCAATTCCTGCCTACCTGACTATGGGCCAGTCATGAGAGTTAAGGCTCACCTGTCCTGGGCTACAAGAGGGGCCATGACACCCACTCATAGGGCTGCTATGAAAATTACACTTTTTTTTTTAAGCACAAAACCTTTGGGGTTAAAATATGGATCAGATTAATAATCCAAACCTTTTAAATTTCTATTTTAGAAAATAAACTCCGAATTTACAAAAACTGGCTTGAAAACCAACTTTTGGAACACAGTCCACTTCTGATGAGAGACCCTACCAACTTGAGACTCTGCTTCCACATTATTGGAAGTGATTTAAAGCAGATCTACTTGTCTAGTACAGCGTTTGTTTATCTGTTTGTTTGTTTGTTTGAAGCTGTGAAAAATTTTATCACCATAACGTGCTGACACCCTTACAGTTTGGCTTCGCCATTTCTCCTCTCCGCATGATAGACTGATAACCACTAGTGACATTTACAAAGAGGCCCATCTGCGAGTCTATAAACCCACAGCTTTGCGGCCATAGTGCACAGAGGATGACACTGCTCATCTTCCTAAAACACGTGCTGAGAGCAGCTTCCACAGATGGTGTGTCCTTTAAGATTACTTCTCTTTCCCTCCCTCAAAGAAAATCATTTCTCCCACTTCTAAAAATAAAACTAGGTTAGGTAAACACTCCACGGTTTCCTTCCTAGGCTCCAGAGAAGCCACGGAATCTCACCATGGGGGCGTCACAGCCACAGAGCTGCTCTCAGGAGTAGGACTGTCACTGAGTAACAGCATCCCAGAACCCAAACTCAAGGGTACTCTAAATAATAACAGGGCACATTTTTACCCTGAGATGTTTCATATAAATCTAATGCCGGTAAATAAAAACATAAAATTTTATTCAGTCCTATATAAAAGTCCTAGCCAAGCCTTGTTTATTCCAGCACTACGGCCTACCACATGCATGCCAGTTTCTGAAAAATCCAGAAAAATGTCACTGATTTCCTTTCCTTCTCTTTATTATTATTTCTTACAATGCTGGAGGAACACTGGCCCAACTGACTTCATTTAAAAGGGGGATACCTAGCCTCAAAAGGAATCCTGCCCTTGAACATATATGAATACATCTCACCAAAACCACATCCCATGCAGTGAAAGAGTAAAGAATACAGCAGGGCTAGGTCCACGGGAGTCTAAGAACAGACACATTCCTTCCTCACCCTGGAGCTCCATTTTTTGGAGTCTGTGGGAACTTGGGGCTAGATTTTAGTATCCTGGTTTGTTGGTGGTCAGACCCTCTAGCTCCTGTTCCAAATGATCAGCTTCCACCCCAAATGCTGACTGAATGGATGCTCCAGCAGCACTGACAGGCACTCATGACAACTATTCTATATTGCAGTCTACACAGATGATCTCAATAAGCACTGAATCTCACAGAGACGTCGGCACTCCTAGCTTATCTGTAAAATATGACTCAGTGAAACAGTCTACCCCGGGTCCTGGCACTGCTAGATATAGGCAGCTTGGTCTAAAATTCTTCTGCATTTGTTATACTGACTGCATTTGGACCTACAATTGGACTGCACATATGATATGAAAGGGCACTGCCACTGTCTATTATGAGCTATGAGTAACTCAGATGAGTTTCGGCTAGGAACTGGTGTACCTGCAGGGCAATAGTTTAATGAGTTGAATGAGACATGAAAAAAGGAAAATTACCACTCTAGGATGTCCTTCCTTTGGGCCTTCTATTGTCACCTGACATGGTCCCAGTTAAGAAAACCATCAGTTTTTTTTAACCACTTTCCACCCCTGGGCTCTGAGATCTCCCCGTGCAAATCACAAGCTCGGGCCACTGACAGGCTTTGTCGGGGGTCTGCTTTTGGACTCATCTCCAGGCAGACTATTCACCCCACACATCTCGTGAGGTTGGAAAGGCACTGTGTCCCCACAGCAGCCCTCTTATCATTGCTCTGACCTCTTGCATGCGGTCTTAACTCCCTGCTCACTCTGTTGGTCACCACACGTCCTCTTGTAGTACCAAGCGTAAACATCCACAAAGGCTTCCTAAGTGTCGGTGCTGCGCTAAGCACTCTCTATGTGGCTCTCAATCCTCCTAACAATCAAATGAGGCAGCTTTTATTGTTTTCCCTCTTTTATAAACAAGAAGACAAAGACATAAAGAGTCTTAACAACTTTCCCAGGCATGCAACTAGTAAATGGTGGAGTACACAAGCAAACCATGCCAGTCTGAGTTCAGAACCGGTCCAGCCACTCACCTCCTTTAGGCTCCTATCTCTACTTAGAAAAGTGTCTTTTCATTCCATTTCTAAGAATGAAAACTACAAACACACGTGACTCATGTGAACACTCAAGTGTTCACCTACGTGTGTATGTCTGTGTGGATTTGTGCATGTAAATGCAGATGACCATGGAGGCCAAAGGCACTGGATACCCCAGAGCTGGAGTTACAAGCTGTTGTGAGCTGCCACATGTGGTGACTGGGAACTGAACACAGATCTTCTACATGAATAGTGTGTCCTCTTAACTATGAACCGTCCCTCCAGCCCCAGAAGACAGACTTTTCAAAGAAGCAGTGCTTGGTTTTGGTGGGGTGTGTAGTCAATTTTTCTTCAATTATGGTCATCTCTGCACTTATTTTTACTATTTCCTTCTTTCTATTCTTCTTGGTCTCATATTAGTGTACCTTAACATTCTGAGATGGTTCCCTACTATTTACCTCCAGCCATCTGTTTGTATGTAAGTACAACATATATACATATACATACCATATATCTATGCATACATGTTCTACATACATGTGTATTGAATTTATACATTTATTTCCAAGCAAGACCTTAAGAAAATCAGTGAAATTTTGTTATACTGTATTTACATTATCATTTAATTAAAATGTTTTCAAATTTCCATTGTAGAACCTATATTAACCCAGAGGTTATTAAAGCTACTGGTTGAGTTCCAGACATACGTAATTTTCTAGTGTCTTTTTATTACTGATGTCACTTTGATTCCACTGTGGTCGGAAAGCACACTCTGCTTTCACTTGTTCAAAGTGAATTAAGAAACCACACACAGTAGAACATGACTGTTGTTTTGGCACTCACGGGGGTGGAAGTAAGAAGACGGAGATTTGCACAGCAAGCTCCAGGTAAACCTAGGCTGCCTGAGTCCCTGTCCCTTCCCAAAACCTGAATAAATAAATAAAGAGAAAAACAACGTGTATTAGAGGTGTTTGATTAGCTCAGAATATATAGCTAATGTCTAAAATGTACAAATATTGAATTATATACATTCTGTAATTGTTGGATATAGTGTTTTATGTAATTGAAAACTTGTGTTCAAATCTTCTCAATCTGTGATATTAAAACGTTCCAGAACCATCACCGTCAGTACTAAAGTAGACTCTACAAGAGGTCAGAACCACTACAGACCCTTTGGTTCAGAACTTACAGAAACAGGTCTTCTGACAGGTCTCTAGATCATTCTTATGCACACTAACGCTTAAAACACACTGTTTTGTGTCCCTGCTGAAATGTGTATGTGTGTCTATCTGCTGCTCAGTAACGGAAAGATATGGAATTTTCCTGCTGTGATTTTTGGGTTTGAATTTTTCTTTGAAATTACTGAAGTTTTTCATAACTGAAGCTTTATGGTTTTGAGATGATGCTATTGGGTGCTCACGAAAGTAGATCTGCCATCATGACTTTATAAAATCTTTTGTTTTGAAGTACTTTGAATCTGGTATTGCCTTCTGTTGACTATTGCATGCCTGCTATACATTTTTAAGGTTACTACTCTTGTTTTTCCCATGTCCTTATATTTTAAGTATCTCTCTTAGAGAATACGTAATTTTCATTTTATATCCTATTTGACTTTTTTGTTTACTTAGACTATCTGATATTAGTATGATTATTGATATATTTGGGAATCCTATCATCTTATAAGTACTTCTAATTTGTTCCACTTACTCTGCATCCTGCCCACTTTTAACCCTCTTTGGGTTAGTTTTTACTCTATACTTCCTTGCTATTTATTTGAAAATTACATAGCATTCAGCACTCTTGAAGTGACTAAAGATTTCATTCTTGACTTCTCAAGTTTAACATTAACTGGTACTTTATTAGTTGGTATTTTCCAGAAAAAAAAGCAAGAGCCTTAAAATATGCCCCTTCATCACTTAAAAGGCATTATCATCATATATTTTAATTCTATGCATGGTATAAAATAGCACATTAGTGTCCTTATGCAATAGATTTTGATTCAAACTCACACAGCTATCCTCTGTTTAGCATTTTCTACATCTGTCATCCTATCTGAAATCTTTTTACTTTTCTATGAAGAATTGCTTTTATATATCTTTTAAAGAGAAAGAGAGACACATTCTTTCAATTTTTGATAAAACAATCTTCATTTGACTTCTATCAAAAGCCTGTTTGGCAGGTACGGACTCCTCAGCTGACATCTGCTTTAAACTGTCTCTGACAACGCTGGCCTCCCTGTCCCAGCTTTCCCACCCAGTTCCGTTAGTGGATGGTATAAGTGCTGCTTTTTTTTAGCACAATCTTATTTTCCCTCTGGATGCCTTGGTTTCGACTGCTTAGTGTGGATTACTATTTATTCTGTGTGGAAACCACAGTTCTTCCTGAATTTGGGGCTTGGAATCTGCCACAAAATTTGCAAAGCATTCATTTATTACACTTAAATTGATATGCAATACTGGTACTAGAATTATTTTTCACAAATTTCATCATGCATCTCTTCAGAATATTTCTCCTTATTCTATGGAATAGCACTTCACACTACATAAGATTATATACATATAGCCTAATAATTACAACCTTTTCATTTAATATTATGTTATATGATATCTCATACAATTGCTCATACTTAAAGTAATTAGAGGAACTATATTAATGGGTCATACCACATACACTTATGTATAAATCTGAATATGTGTTCATGCATGTGTGCATATGTGTACATACACATAACTCTTCTTTCCTAATTAGAATGTGAGCTCCATAGGGCAGGATCTCTGTGGCATTCCCTATATAACACTGCCCAATGACTCTGAACTTGCTGGTTGAACGCTATTGACTAAGTTAATTAATAGATATAAGTAAGACATCTAAACCACTCACTCTCACAAGTGCAGGCTCTCCCCAGTCAGGATCCATTTTAACTTTGCAATATCACATCTACCATTTTAAGCCACTTATGCAGCAAACATTTCACGTCTGGGTTGGATGCTGCTAGGCCTTAAGAATATAGCACTAAATAAGACAAGCAGTTCCAACCAACATGGAATTTACCATCTCTAAGTGAACACCACTGAACAGTTCAATACTTAGAATTAATTATGGTAAGAACTGTGGAGGGAAAGGAGCTACGAGAATAGGCAAGGGAGGGCACAAACCGGCATCAGGAAAAGCTAGCTCTGAAGGAGCCAAAATCAGTGCTCTGTTTTCCCATGGTTCTTGTGGGCAGAGAACACCACAGGAGAAGCACACACATACTTGTTGCTTACACCTTCTGACTGATGGCCACCTACAGGTGACTTTCAAGCATTTTCTCTCTGAAGCACCCATAGTTCTATTTCTAGCCCAGTCATACAAGTGAAGAAAGCAGGTGGAGGTACAAAGGCTCACTCAAGGCCACAGGGACGATAAACACGGAGGAGCTGGGTGTAGAGTCCAGGCTGGGCTGGGACTTTGGAGTTAGCAACCTTGATTCCTAGAATATCAGCTTCACAGAATAAAACTGGCTATGGCCACCTGACAGACCAGCCTTATGATTATGATAGAGTTTTCTTTGCTTAGAATGCCTTTCCTTCCTGATTTCTTTCTATGGCCATCTTATCCATATCATCTTTCCTGCAGGCCTTTCCTGGTGCTGTTGGCAGGAAGCAAGCCTCTCCTCAGTGTGTCTGAGCACAGCTGATAGGTGAGTTGGGACAGAGAAGTGGCCAATAGGAAAGAAAAAGGCCGTCAAGGGCACCTTTGGAGAAGGCTTCTGGGAGGGAGCATCACACCATCATACAGAGGGATGCCAGAGGGCCTGGGCATGCATCCTGTACTGATCTGGGTCTTTGCCCTTAGGCTGCACCATCTATTCTCTGATCACTCCTTCTTCCTGCTCTCCACCCTGCTGTGGGCCCTGGGGCTGCCCTCTGCCTCAGGCTTGCCAGTTGCTGCAGGCTGCTAGGAGATGAGAGAAAGGGAGGGAAAGGAGGCCACAGTAGCTACTCCCCGGCACCCTAGCTGTAAAGCTGCCTCTTCTCAGAGCGTGTTACTGGTTTCTCCATGTAACATCCTTCCTGTATCTCTTGGGGCTGAGAGGCATCAACAGAACCAACTGCTAACATCATCCATTGTTTCCCTATACTCTGCCCAGTTTTATAAATAGACACTTTATTAAAATTGTCTCACATTATTCTATTTTGAGCATGCCATCTGTTTTCTGCTGGGACCCTGACTTGCAGATTAGCCTACTGCCCTGACAAGCCTCACAGAAGTGAGGCACTAGAAAGGTGAGATGCAGTGATGAGAGACAGCATGCAGAGGGACTGGAGGGAACACACATTTACACAGGTAGAGTGAAGGAGGCAAAGCTGGAAGGTCCACATTCAGATGAAGATTCCTTTAGGGCAGAAGAATCCAAAACCACTTAAGTCTACCATGGCAAGAGAATAGTCCCTCTGCTCTTAGGTCTGGGAATCACAAGGGGTGGTAGAGATTCTCTTAGAAAAGCCCGGTCTGAAATATGCATACTTGACATTTCCTGGAGCAAGCCCTACTATGCAGGGCAGACAGCCCATCCTCAGATCACTCAGGTGCCCCTGGTCTGCATGAGGTGTTACAGCCCGTTCAAAGCACTCTCATATTTTTACATCTGGCTCTTTTATTCTTCACACATTGTTTAATGACAGTCTCATCTCCACTAGGATACAAAATAGGAGTTTTTGGAACACGAGAGTCTGTCATCTTTTAAAACAGTGTGAAAGAACCTCCGTAACATAATAGCAGCCATTTTCTTCCAAGCTGCTTCTGGTCTATCTACAGCACACTTACAGCCGAAATCCATTTCTGCTGGTGTCTGCTGCCAAAGCAACTGAAAAGGCCTTTATGGACAGCTGAAACAGATATGGCAATTTGATAGTCATCTTTTTTTTTCCTGTTCTAATAATTACTTTAACGGTCTTCTTCTTGTTTTAATAGATTTTTTTAATAAGGAAATCTTACTTACAAATTTTAATTAGCTTACTGAATATTCACTGCTTTGGAATAAGTAGTTTAATGAGTAAGAGACCTCAGACTACTAACTAGCCTAGCTTCTCCACAGCAGCTTAAGGAAAGAATGCAGCCCTCCTGAGAGCCCAGATTCTAGCCTGGGCCCCTGGGATGCAGGAACCACACTGCCACTGGCAGGAAAAAAGGTAACAACCCACTTCCTTCCTTTTTAATCGAGCATCCTAGCCCAGTTCCGCCACTCATGAAGGCCTGTGACAGTCCTTGTCACATCATTCTCTGAGCCTCAGCCCCTTTCTGTAAGGAGCAGGGCAGGGTTCTCTGTGCTGGACTTTAATAGACAGGTCCTATGCACCAACGTAAAAGGCTTTGGAATATGCTAACGGCATGAATGAAGAAATGAATCCAATGTCACTTAGCTTCTACTGTTTCTGGTTCTCTTCTGTTAAAAAAAATCAGTCTTTCATTACAGTACTTTTCAGTATGATAGCAATGAAGAGTAAGTTAACATTTTTCATTCTAAAAACACCTAACAGAAGATAGACTCAAAATCGGAATCAGGGGAACAATGGAGGCTTTGTGTCTCAGTAACTTGAATAATCCATGTGAGTTAGCTCTACTCCAAAGAAAAAGTATATTAATATCTGCTCCACTAATTAAGAATATGTGACAACTTAAGTATGAGTCTTGGTGCATGTGAAATTTGCAGTAACAGCTTTTGTGACTCTTCAGGTTACTGTGTGAAAGGGGATTCCAGCTTCTCAGATGAACTAAGGCTCCATTTTGGTGCAGTTGAATTCTACACTGAGGACTTGTATTTACAGCATGCCATTGTGAATTAATGGAGGACTGCTTTGGGTTTTGTCTCCTCTCTCCTATCCATTTATGTTTCTACACATGTGAGCTTCGAGAGCTATGGCACAGACAAACTTAATACATACAAGAAGAAATTCTTACTCTTTTCTCCAGAACCTCTCTCCCAAATCTCTCCCCATTATTGTTAATAGCATCTCTATTCCCCAATGCTCAGGATAAAAACGTCAGCCATAGCTGACTTTTCCTCACCTCCTACTGCCAGCAGACCCTGCAGGCTATACTTTCACAGCACATCCAGAACCCAGCCCAGCTCATCATCTCCACCACCGACACTCTGGCATAAGTCACTGTCATCTTCTGCCTGGATCACTACAGTTGCATGTGGGCTGGTGTCAGCTTCCACGCACCCCCATGTCTTCATTACAGCCACCATGGGCGTCCTGGCAGAACATAGGCAGTAGTGTCCCTCTTCTGTTTCTTAGCTGACTCCCTGCCTAGCAGCCACGTGGACACCACAGACTCTTTAGGAGCTCCTTGTAGTCCCCTTTGCTCAGGCTGCTGTGGCCTCACTGGAGTATTCCTCATCAGCTACACAGTGTCCAGCTCTCCAACTCTGCAAAGACTTCCCAGGAGGTGGCTTCCCTCACCTGCTAAGCAGAACTCATGCTCTCTCTCCTTTATTTTTCTCCATAGAATCTACCTTTTTAAACTTGCTATCCCCTTCATATTATCTCGTTATAATTTCCCACAAAAGCTTACGTCATCTCAAGAGTAGGTTTGTTGTCACAGTGCATGTAATCTTTGGGTGATGTGAAAAATATAAATGCAAAAAGAGGCATACGTTCCAAGTATAGAGCTTGATAGATTTCATAACACAAACACACCCAGGAACCCAACACTCAGATCAGGAAGCACTCCTTCCCTCTCTACTCAGTACTCCCCACAAGGGCGACTGCTGCCCTTACTTCCAGCACCTAAGGATAACATGGCCTATTTCGGAGCTTGTTACAAATGGAACCACAATTCTTTAGCATTATGGAGTTATACAGAGCTGTAGTTCATTCTCACTGCTGAATCACAGTCCAAATAAGCCACACTGATTTACCCATTTCCCCACTTGTGGACATTTGCACCATGTCTTGGCTGTCATGACTACCGCTGCCATGGACATTCCAGTATGACTCTTTTGCAAATCTCTGTACATATTTCTATTAGGTAAGGCCAAGTACCAGTTGAACAACTGACAAAGACTTCCTTGACTTAATTTTTTTTTTTTTTTGAGACAAGGTCTTACTGTGTAGATCAGGCTAGTCTCTAACGCAGAGAGATCCACCTGCCTCTGCCTGAGTGCTAGAACTAAGAGTGCACACCATCATGCCTGGCTTTCTTAATTTATATGCATAGGTTTATAACGAATGATAATTAAGTCAGTCCCTGCAAACTTGCCATTCCAATGGCAACATACATTATTAATTCCAATGAAGTACTCTATATCCTTCCTCATCCCATGCGGCCTGCTCTTCCTTTCGTCAGTCTCCCATCTCACTGTATTTGATCACGTGTCTCCACCTCAGACTTCACAGAGATAGCCGCACACTCTGTATGGTCTGCAACTGGCATTTTCACTCAACATGATGTTTCCAGGTCACACATCCAAATTCATCCTCCCACTGGTGTGGGTCCACTGTGGGAGTCCTCTGTGTTAGGCAAATGGACAACTGTCTACTTCAAGTTTTCAGAAATTTCAGTGCTGCCGACAATCCTCTTCCAACATCTTAATATACCTTGTAGGTGAGAGGTTTTCCAGGGCAATTTCATCTAGATGTAAAACTGTTGGTTGACTGGCATGGGCATTTCTGAAGTGGATACCATAACCTGTCCTCTGGCAGGAAATAGGGGTTCCTGCTGCGGTAGACAAGCTTAGAACCCTTGGCATGGTTAGACTTGATTTTTTGCCAATCTAGGCAATGTATAATGTTAGTGCACTGTAGTTTTTCAATGACATTTTCCTGACTGCTATTGAGAATGGGGCTGTTTTCATCTGAGTCACCATTTGTATGGTCTATGGTATCACTGAGGTCTCTCCCCACTTTTAAAA